>BGNK01000245.1:13589-32985 GCA_003297005.1 Symbiodinium sp. clade A Y106 | reverse complement strand
TGATGTCGGACCATCTCATATAGTCACCAATTGTACTCTGGACTTTGCGAACTCGACATTGGGCTTTGCGAGGGCTTTCGGCGAAAACTCGAAATTGGGTGGGGGGAAGCTTGTTTTTAGAATTTTTTGCACGGTATTTAAAGTACTTAGGTCATGTCGTAGTCCATTGCTGCCCACCGTTCTTTAGCAGCATTGTTGCTTCCGGGGGGGGTGGGGGGTGGCATGATGACGTACAGGCANTCCCCGTCGAATCCGCAACTCCAGTTGCTGTCGCAGTTTTGGGGCTTGAGCCTCTGCAACTTCACCGGTTGTGACAGCTGACGCAAATGAGCCTCGGGAACTTATGCAACTGTCACAGACAGGGAGCCTCAGCCCCTGCATCTGTGACAGTTAAAGGCAAGTGAGCATCGGCAACTTCTGCAGCTGTCACAGACAGGGGGGCCTGAGCCCCTGCATCTTCTGCAGATATAATTTTCGTTGATGATGACGATGACGATGGGTTGAGGCGCCAGNNNGGGGGGGGGGGCGTGGCTAGTAGTAGTAGTAGTAGTAGTGGCAGGAGTAGTAGGAGTAGTAGTAGCAGTCGTGGCTGTACTTGTGCTGGTGCTGGTGGTCGTCCTCGCATCGTCGTGGTGCTGGTGGTGGTAGCAGTAGCTTAAGCTGCAGTTGTAATTGTAGTTGCAGTTGTTGTTGTTGTCGCTGCTGTAGACGGTATGGCATGGGCTTTGCCGGCGGTGGCTTGTCGCTTAGCTCCTCGTGCCAAGCACCGCGAAGCCTCAGTGTAGAGACCAGATCCCTGACCAGCTGCCTGTAAACCTGCTCCGAAAGCTGCGCAGACCGTGACGTGCGTGAACGGCCACACGGCTACCAATCTGACAGGTCTTGAGGTTGCTGATCCAATCACGAGTGGGCAGATGTTGAATGATTTGGTGCTTCTTTGGGGAGTTCTATGTCGTCATTATAGTATCATTATAGTCGTGGAAGTGAGCCGGGAATAAGTTGTGGCTTTCAGTCTTCACATTACAACTTTCAGTGGAAGGGCTGTGACAGGCAGGTCTACGTAGAGAGGAGAAAACAGCCATAACTACTTTGGAATTACACCTCGGCTCCCCACTTCCTGGCAATAAAGGAAGACTGTCACTGAAAAAAATATCGTGACATAGAAATCGTGGGGGGGTGTGCTGGATCCAACTTGGGAAAGTCTCTGAGTGAATGCGCTTATGACAGTCTGTGGGGAAGTAAGAGTGCTTCATACAAGAGGTTTGTCCGAAGTCGGAAGTGCAGATTTCTTGCCCCTCGTCCTTGCAAGCTCCAACACTTCAGCCAGGATGTGCCTAGACACATCCGCACACGTTTGCCAACGTCGGCAACTCCCCATTTCCTGCGATTTGCGAATAGCTTTGTCTGAACACGAGGGCTTCCCCATGATAAGGGCCCATTTTGTCAGACACTCATGGAACGAACGACGAAGCCATCCCGTTCAAATCTCCGTGAACTCCTGAGTTTGAACCGTTTACGCCCTCAAACTGGGATACCCATGTAATCAGTATAGTCTTCACACAGGAACGAGCTCGCGGTAGAATATGGGAGGTCGCGGGGACTCCGGAAACATACCCGAAACATACCTCCTACAATCATGAACCGAAGAACACACCTACTTGCGTCTTCCCTTTGGGATCGCATTAGCATAGGCACCTCGTTTCTGTCTTTGTTCGTGCTGTCATTGAGGGATTGCTAGATTGCTAGGTCTGGCTGGTAGCAAAAGCTTTCATTCACAGTGCACCTACGACTGAACCCTCCCAGGAAATGTTTGTAGCTCTATATCACTCGCGCTAGCGCTGTAGACAGTGGTTGCCAGCCAGCCGCCAGCTTCTTTGTCTGCGACCAGCTACAGTGGTTTCTAGTAGCGTATAGCCAGCCAGTTGCATGTGACGATCCGGACCGGACTGTCTGGCAAGGAAATTGGTTCAACTCGCAAAACTTCCCTGACTGGGGAGACTTCAAGTGCCATTCCTGCGTTCAGGCCTTCAATGTGCTCTTGGAGGTTCTTGAACAAACTCCTTCAATGTTGCTCGGGGTAGATCCCATTTAACACAAAGGGGTCCCCGCAATTGAAAAGTATTGCTTCCTCTTGGTAGCCTAGCATCTATCTTCCAAGTGAGGTGGGCAAAGAGGCCGCGGTGTTAAGCTTGGAAATTACCACATGGCCAGGGAAGTCTGAATAATTTGGCGAAGCCTGCCCGGTTGCCAAACAGTGTCCAACACTGCACTATGGCATGAAGGGGAGCTGCGGACTCCAGCCGTTCATCTATCTAATCGTACACTACTACGCATGGGCGACAGTGTTAGCTGGAACGTCATGCACATTACCATGATGTCTACACCTGCCAGGCTACTGTACCCACGAGTAGTGGAACCTCTCACAAAAATCATTGTACCATTCCAACAGCCAGACCTTGATAGTCCCGCAAGTAGCACCAGTGTGCAAATCAACCACAAGGCGTCGAAAGAGGGCTGTCCTTGTAGGTTCCCGAAAGTTTCTTCTCGGTGGACATACTCCACCCCCAAACACCGAGTCTGTAAAGCCCGACCCGAAGCACAAACCCTCGCCGCAGGTTGGTACACATGGTTTCATGGATGCCGAGAAGAAGCGACAGCAGGAGCGCTAAGGCTTAGAGTTGATGGCGGCAGGTGAAGTAAGTGTGTGTGTGTGTGTTGAAATTGAGAATCTAGAAACATCCCCAAAGGCAGACATTGCTGTTTTCGTAACCCATCTTGTTTCCAAGCTCAGCTGCTTGTGGTTTTGCCAACGTCTGAGCTCATCGGAAGCAGCACGCTTAGAGCCTCGACACACTTGTGCTGACATACAGCCATAGAAGCATGAACAGCTATATTCATAGTAGTAGTCGTAGTCGTGGTCGTCGTCGTAGTGGTAGTGGTAGTGGTAGTGGTGGTAGTAGTAGTAGTAGCAGCAGTAGTCTTGGACTTCGTCTGAGGGCCTTGGATTTCCTTTGAGAGCGTTGCGTTTCCATGAGGGCATTGAATAAAATTTTCAGTAGTTATTCTTGGCTTGGCTTTGGCTTGGCTTGGGGTGGGGGGTGGCTTGGGCTGGCGGGGGAAGTTTCGGGCTTAACTCTAAACCTTTAACCCTTTTGCCCTTAACCCCAAACCCAAACATGCTCTCACGATTGTTTTACGTCGCACCTGGAGTAGCTTCGCTCGTGGCTATGTCATGTCCGGCACACTTCCTGTCGACCCTTCGCCAACGCAGCTGGCAAACTCCTGCTGCCACCTTGCTTCGCAACTGCCGGATCAACCGAGCCGCCGCAGCGCCATGCGTCTCCACGCGGTGCCCCGTGTTGCCACAAGCAACACACCGGTGAGAACGCTGCTTACCCTTGTATGTTGCGCCCACGGACGAGTTTGCGAGCCATGACTCAGAACTACACTCCAGCTGCGGGCTCCCCTTTCAAGCTTCCTGCTCTTGCACAGTTCACATACTTGCAAAACTGCCCTATCTTAAGCATGTGTCTGACACTGCCTGTGAACCTGCTGAGCCGCACAACGCGTTCAGGTAGCCACATGATCTGAAAATCAGCGCTCCCCTGACAGAGACTCTCCATGACCCGGAAAATACAGTGTTTTGTGCCTGCGACGTGCACGACAACGCAGCGCCAAATATGCACTACGCGCGTACTAGTAGTAGGAGGAGGAGGAGCAGTTGGGCTCAGCAGCATGAATCACGACTGTAAGGTGTTGAAGTGTATGTTGCTGTAATCTACAGACGCCGAGGGTCTGATTATTCAGGCTTCCACAGAGTAGGAGCGAGTAGAAATTCTGGCTCGTGCAGCGGTTCGGATTTAGGACGAGCTCAGCTTTACTCCCGTCTGTCCCAGCTCCATCCCAAGCCCTAGATCCCGAGCTGCGAGACAATAAGCCGAGGCCAGAAGCGAAAGTGTCTGAGGATGCCTACAGTAAACACCTCCAGGCCTCTAGGTCGAAAATACTACATGGGTACTCAGAGCCTTCACGGACATGTAGTCGAAGTACCCACACGGCACACACGTTGTTAAGACCAAGTTTCCTGAAACCCAACTCGTACGGCACTGTTGCCCAGACCCATTGCCCATAGAGTATGCGTCGTTGGGTCTTCAGGGCCCAAATACCTACAGCCATATTTGGACTTCGGACCCTTCTTGGGGAGGAGATGTACTTCTTCAACAGGATGGCTCTGCAGTTGCACACCGAGGCGAAAGGAGGGCCCATGGAAGTAGGGACAAGGATGAGAGAATTTCTTGAGATTTGTAGAACTCGGGGCTCCCCCGTATTTTCTTGAGGATCCTGTCGTTTGGGCTTCAGTCTTTGCCACGGCTGGAGGTGTCAACTGAACTTGGGGCTCTGGTGGGGACTCGGAAGGATTGCACTGGGATGCGAGTCTGAAACCAGCCTGAAATCTAAAGCCCTGTTACCTGCCCATGTAAAAGGGCCGAAACCTCGGCGTTGAACCCCTTTAAGCAACAATCATCGAGATGACAAGGTGAGCCCTTCGCACTCAGGCTTGGCTACTGGGTCGCAAAAGCCATAGCATGCCTTCTGGATTCAGGAAATTCAGGACACGGAGGGATTCATCGAGGTAAGTGAAGGTCGTCGGGTGGGACCTGAGTGTTGCGAGATTTTCCCCTGAGCATTGCAGACGGCGGAGCCATAGAACTGCGCTTCTCCAGTCTTGCCAGTACTTGCAATTACCCGTACCATTGAGTCACAGAGTCATAGGCGCCACAGAGCTCCCAGGGATTGAGCTGACAACTGCGCTCGCGCCCAGGTGAAGTGCTTGGACGTGGAGAAGCCGGAACCCGTGGAGGCTCCCACGCTTCCAGCGGCCGGGTGCTCGGCCAAGCCCCAAACCCTTCGCGCGCCGACGGCCACGGATGCTTTTTTAAGTTACCTAAAGCCTGCAGCCCCAACGTGTGCGCGGGCAAGAAGCTCCGAATCGGCAAAGCATTTTGTTGTATGCCGCGCTGAGTCATCAAAGTGTTAGGGCCTATTAGGGTCTATGTCTTCTGGATGCGAGCGTGAACAATACGACGTAACTTCGTTCTCAGACTCCAACACCGCCGGGGCCGGGGCCCGGACCTATCGAGTGTACGGCCGTTTGGGCTCTTCACGGAGATCTGCGGAGTGGCCTTTCATTTCATTTTCGGGTTCTGAGTCAGAGGTGCCTATAGCGGTCAAGCACGGTGCAACCCAGACTGTGTCTGGAGTGATCCCCCTGCCCCCGATTTTTTTGTAGCGTTTGGCCGCAGTCTCTCTCCTCTGCATGTTGGAGGAGGCAAGTGCCGAACGACCATGTGTCGGCTTGGGGATGATCGAAATGTGAAAGCAATCTTGTCAGCTTTAACTCGACTCTAACTCTACCCAATCAGTATCACCTGAGCTTGCCCGGAAAAGCAAGGCCACGTCAATAATTAACATGCCAGCTGCAAGCTTTGCTGCAAAGGCCCTTGCCAGCAAGGCCAAGGCATGGTACAAGAGCGAGGATGCAGGCCATGCGGCTGAGTCAAACCAGCTTAACTCGGCCTTTACACGAAGCGTATTCCGGACTGCTTATCGAGGAATTTGTGCAGAGTCAGAGCACTTGCGCTTGGGTTCTTGGAGGGCCTCACCTGATTCACATAGGCCTTCTCAAGCTCGTCAGAAGATATGAATTTATTTAACAAGCCTTGAAGCTGCAAAGCGTCCACGAGAGTCTCAGGATCAATGCAACGCAGACCTTCTGATAAATGCGGGGTAACATCACTTCCGTGCACGGGTGAGAAATGGTATAACTTGAAGAGGCTTGCGTGCGCAACTGCCGTCGCTGATGTTCTTGCCACATCTCCCTGCTGCAAACTTGGCAGGATCGAAATGGAAAAGCAGTCTCTCGGCTCTTGCCAAGCTGTGTGCCCGATTTTTCAGGGGTTGCCCACACCTTGAGAGAGACCTCCTGCAACTGCTCTGAGAACTCTGGCTTAGAGCATTGGCGAGCACAGGCTTCGGGAGTGGCCTTAGCCTAAGTGGTATCAGAGCCCTGCAGAGCCCCTCCGCCTCCGGTCCGAGGTGTTGGCAACACCCAGATCAAGCTCGGTGGAGAGACCGGCCGGGCGTCTCGTCGACTTTGCCAGTCCTTCGAGCCGAGGGTAAATAGGATTGGAGGCCTCCTACTCGGGTCGTTGCACAGCAAGTCGAGGAAAGCCCATAGAAGAAGATCGGCCACTGAATTTGTATGTAGGCCATCTGATGGCTAGAAGACATATCGAAACCGTTGCACTCGCCGACCTGGAAGGTTCGATTAGGCTTGTCACTGCCAGGGCGCTGAATTTTCCGAGGTCGCGACAAGCCAATCCCGTTCACCAATCTTCAGCATGCGCTGTGATACAGAGAAGTACACTAGTCACAACCTGGTTTCGCGGCAGCTGCTCTTACGTGCACTGAAGGCTCCTGACTAACACATGACATTGCTAGGGATCGAGACCGTGGATTGTTGAGGGCGTAAAGATGACATTAAGGCTCCAGAACTTGTAGACGATCCTTACAGTGCGATAGCCTTTACTCAAATCTCCACGTGTCTATTAAGCTGGGCCAAGGTATACGTGATGACGGCCAAGGGCTTCGGCGCAAGAGTCCCCGTGAGATACCTCATGGGTCTGGGCCTCGAAAAACTCGAGGCTTTCTGAAACTCAGGGCTTTTGGCAAAGGCAGAGAGAGAATGCCTAGCCTGAAGGACTGAAGGATAGAGGGCTCAGGGTTGGAAGAGGGTTCAAGCCGGCGCTTCAGAGCCTTTTCGACGCCCTCTGTTTCAGCTTGTCAAGTTTGGGGAATTGGAGGGCCCCGCAGCAAATATAAGCATATTGTAACCCCCGCAAAATCGGAGCCTTTCGGATTCGAGTCAGACGCGCACTCCACCCAACAGACGTTGAGGGGTCCCGGGATTGGTTCACATCAAAAGGGGTTTCGTTCGTTTCCCTCTGGAACCACAGACCCAAACGTGGGGAAGAGCATTTTCTCAGCCGGCGCCGAAGCGCATCGCAAACGGTCTTCCCATAAGAGTGGGTGAAAAAACAAACGCCCACCAAACTCCTACGTTAAGTCCAGCGTGCTAAGGCAATGACAAAAGCGATCTGGAGTTTCCTGGCGCGCTGAAGGGCAAGTACACGGCGCCCAGGCCAAAATCAGATGCAGTCTTCTCAATTTAGGACATGCTGTGTCGCACAGATGTACTTAGTGGCAGTTATGCAAGGAAGGACAGAGTGTGACTGTGTAACCATAACATATTCTTGTCGGCGCTCTTCTGCTGCTGAGTTGCTTTTTCGAGACCGCAAGAGGACGAAACCCTTGTTAGCAAGAGTCTTCGCTTTTTGCGAGTCAGTAGTATGTCAAACTACTCAATTAGAGAGGCCTTTGATATGGAGATTTGAAATTTTGAGAACGGACCCTTGAAGCTGTGATTCCTGTGAGAACTGAAGATCTTCACCTTGCTGCGGAGGTCCTTATACCTTGGAGACCCAGTGACCTATTTCAAAGCGAACTCATTGCACGCAACCCAACCCCGAAGACGAGGTTTGCTCCGTGACTCGCTACACCTCGGGGGAGGCAATGCAGCGCATCCTCACAGGACTGACATAGGGCCTTTTTTTGGGGTTGTGCAGCTGTCCAAGGGAACCTCGGGGGTCGTAGGGGGGTTTTGAGACAGGGGCTCTTCACACAACAATGTCAGAAGGCAACACTAGCTGCAATCAGCACATAGGCTGCTTGGAATAAATCACCTCCTACCCGATTTTGAAGGGAGCCATTTCAAGTCCAGGCAGTCGATGTCCCGATCTTCTGTCGGGTGTGTTCCGACATCGTTCGGGTCATGTCCTGGTTTCTGCCTGCAGGGCAATGAGCATTTGCCCTTATACCTTCGTTCATGGGCTTCGAACTCGCGATTGGCCCCGCCGTCTTTATGCAAATGCAATAGCATGTAGCCGACAAGCATCCCGAAGCGCACTTGCGGGAGAAGCCGCATCCTGACTGCCAGCTCCAGGCGAAAAGAGCAATTTCCTCATCGGGCAGCATGGCGGGTTCAATGGTGTTGCGCACGCAGAAGGTTTCCCAGCTGAGTTTGCCGATGTTCTTCTCAGCCTAATGCAGATAGGGCATGCGCTCACAGCTTTCAAAACAGCTTCGACTCCCTTTAGTTAATGCCGCACCGGTATTGCTTCTGTTGGAAGTAGAGAATCTTGTCAGGCTGAAAGTCTCACCCTCATTTCAAGCATGGTTAGATGGAGTCCTTAGCTCTCGTGGCGATGTCGGGCAGAATCTTGACTCTTGACGGTGTCATGGGCTGGTCTGGTCTTGGTGCACAAGAATCTGGCTGTTCCCTCAGAAGCGGCGTTCGGCAGACTGGTTCTCACTACATCACGAAGACTGTTGCCATCGGACACTCATCAGCTTTGTCTCTGCTGGTCTTGCTTGCAGCTGCTGTCACGGCAATTGTTCGCCAGTTACTGTCGTCAGCAGCATGCCCTGCATACATCGTTTGTTTGCTATGGTTGTGCTTGATGTGAAGATCCTATCGCTGCTGTTCTTCGTTCCTTTGTCCGTTGCCGCACACTGTTGCTATTTTGAAGCCAGTGGAAGCCCTCACGCAGTCTTCTTCGAGCCCTGAATGATTCCAGCTTCTTGAGTAGCCCGCACTTGAAAGCCAACAGGCTGGCTGACTCACCACACCCGAGCATACAGGAGCACCAAGCCACTTGGGATTTGCAGATGACGGATTCAGTTCGCGGCCATGGTTGAGATTTCAGTCTCATTCGGTGTCCGGTCTGCCGCGGGCGATGTAGACGGAAGTTGTGGACCTGTGGAGCTTTGCAGGGAACGATCGTTCAAGTCGAAGTTCAAGTGTGCTTCTTTAGGACTGCGAGGGTGGGTGAAAAGTTGAGGGTTCAGTGCGAGATAGTTGTAGATACATGGGCCGCATCGATGTATACACGTTTATGCTTCAGCTTGACTTGTCCACGCATGGAGACCACAACAGTCTCAAGCACGGATGAGCAAATTTAGGACAAGGTTCGTTGAGGCTGTCCACTAGCCCCCTGCAGTCCAAACAGAAAGAGCCCGCCGCAAGTTCTGATGCGAAAGGGCGACCACCGCNCACACCCACACACCCACACACACACCCCCGATTCACCCACCCCCCTTGCCCCAGGCTTCAAATTCTACAAACTTCCGAGGGGCTTTTTTGTAACACCTCCCAATGCTCCCTCTGCAGCCGCGCATATGCCTGGGTTTTTCGGTACACAGGTCATAGATTGCAGGTCCTGATGTCCCGGCGCACTCTGGTCATACAACATCTTTGACAGTTCATGGGCATTTCGCTCACAAGGTCCAAGTGGCCCCAGTGGCCACAGCAAGCTCATGTAGGTCCCGAAATAGACGAGGAGCTTCACACAGCCATATGAGCCACGGACTACAAGTGATTGGGCTCGTCGAAACATGTAAGGGTTGGGGCTGTTGTGCGGGAGAGGTGCAGCCTGGGCAGAAGTCACGTTGTGCGAAATCTTTTGCTGACAGTTGGGGTTCTACTTGCTAGATCACCTGCAGGCTTGTAAACGACTGAGAGAGAGGGAGGGACAGGAAGAAACGAAAGACGGAACGGACGGACGGCCGAGGGCCTACAGGGTCCGAGATGAGGCCTGCATGATAGCATTCGTATGTTGTCAACATGCGGGGGAAGTAAACTTTTGATGTTTGTGAACAAGCCCGCCCTTCGCCCTTGCCTGCATGACTCGGTGCAGCTGCAGGTGGGTGGTCATGTGCGCGTCGCCGGGCGCGAGCTACACGATGGTGGACGGCTCTTTGAACTGCAAAGCGCGTGGAAGAGCCTATTCCTTGGAGTCTGAGCCTAGGGCGTTCTGGATGCAGAGTACTGTTGAGCTGGTTATTCTTCCCAGGATCGCCTGCTGGTCTGTTGGAAAGTCCACGTGGGTCGATCACACTTGTCATGAGGCGGGTAAGTAGTTCTAGAACAGGTGCTATGTTGAAACGAGCCGTAGACTTACGAGGTTCGGGTTCATCGTCACAAGAGCCTCGTTGGCCTTCGAACCTGGGGAGATCTTTAGTCGGCGGCCAATACAGTAGTATCGCAGCCGAAGCCGTGCAGACAACTTGCCTTCTTGTGGCCCGATCTGGTGCCCATGCAAAGAACCACGAGCAATTCCCCTCCTCAGGCCTGCTCATTTGCTGGCTCATGTCTTGTCGCTAGAAGTTCCATGCCGGCAAACTCAGCTCCGCGAGCTTGCAACTTCCCAGAGCCGGTTTCGATCCCCGAGCGCCATAAAAGCTCCTGAGCTGGGCAGAGGCCTGGGCCCACCGTCCCACCTTTCCCCTCAGAACGAAAGCTTGCGGCCCTTTTGGGCGAGACCAAGGCATGAAGGTGGGGACCGGCAAGACTGACCGACCCTTGGGCTTTGTCGGGGGAGATTTTTTACATGACCTTCTGTATGGGCAGGATTTAGGCTTTAGGGACAGTTTTGGGGATTTCTTCGACGGATTTGTGGGGGTGGAGCGTGCAGACTGGGGATTTTGCGAGATCCTGTTGATAAACGCCCGCACAGGAAGTAGTTGGAAGACAACTATTTCCTATCTAGCGATATTCTGATAAATCATGATGAACACAGTCTTTTGAGGGCAATACTGTTAGGATACTCAGTGCAATCCTGATTACAGGGAAGGAGGTTTATCAATCAGGGCTCAAGATTAGCTTCAAGCCTCTCGTTTGGGTGCCCCAAGTGGCGAGCAACTTCAGGGCTTTTAAGGTTGCGTGCAGGGGTTCTGAGCTTAGAGCTGTAAGATTCAGCTTTTCCGGAAGTCTGTAGCAGAGGATGAAAGGCTGAAAACGTGGTGTTGTTTTTGGTTGGGAATGAATATCAGAATATCAACGTCTCTGAGGCTTGCAGGGACACGACCTTGAACCCTCAACCATCACCTCTAAGTTTCTTGGTCAAGGATACTAGTATGGGAAACAGCACCTCTGCCTCGAACACAGTCCTTTGGTTTTTGGCAGAACGGCAGACTTAGAGGAAGATCAACTTTCTAACCGGGACCGATATGTTCATCACTTTCCTTCGAAAGCCCGAAATGTCACAGGCAATCCCAGGAAGGAGCCGCCTGCAAAGCTGCCAAAGCCTCAAGAGTACACCCTTTACCCCAGGGTCCCAGCATGGACCATGTTGGACCTGAGGATATACGGATCAAAGCCTCATGATCAACAAGGGCAAGCATGGCAAGAGCCAGAAGTCGCATTGGGCGGAGCCTCGACATACAGCAGGCACAAGGTACAAGGCTGACGCGCACTCTGCTTTTTCACAAGACTTATTCAAGGGGCAATCATCACGAAACCTTCGTGCTGCTAAGCAGAGTGAAGACTCCGATAAGACCGTATGTCCCTTCAATCCAGGTGCCTCTTAGAGACCTAAGCTTGAGGCTTGAGGATCCTCATTGTGTGGAACCTCGTTCCGAGAAACCGTCTTTGGAACTTCGGCGCTCCCCTAGCAGTCGCGCCCAGCACTGCTTCAGTTGCGTGTACCCGTAGCCTGAACTATCGCCAGGACCTGCAACACTAGACCAGAACTTCCTCCTGCTGCAACTGCTGTGGAAAGGGTGCACAGACTTGTTCCTGCTGTCCTTTACTTCGCTGCATCCAAGGTCATGGAATTGATCACCTGGGACTACGTCCTGTCTGAGCCCTTCGCCTCCCATTTGTGATCTGTATGCTCCTGAATCAAGGGCATGTAACGGTATGTTGTAGTATGTAGCAGTCACCGCTAGTCCATTGGATTTTTTCGGATTCGACTCTTCTGTTCCCGTTCCCGAGCCATGAATATGAACATTGAGTAGAGTTGTCATTGCTCAGAGGCCACATCTGCCACGTAATGTAAATGAGTGTTAACTCCGTTCACTTTTGTACGCAAGCCGAAGAAATTCGGCACGCTCCGATCAAGCAAGTACTCCCGATGAATGCTTTTGGAGCCTGAGGTATTATGAGTGCCTGACTCGGTTAAGCCCGTTCGTATCAAAAGCACTCGTGAGCAGTGATGCTCCTGAACCCGGAGCCCCTTGAACACGAGGCTACTTAAGGGTAGTGTTTCGTCGTCTCGTTTTCATCATCCAGACTTGAATTGCGGCCTTCCGCCTGACCTGGCCCACTTTCTGAGCCTGCAGGTCTGACATGAGGGCTGCGTCGCAGTGCCCCGGTGGCAGGAAAGTTTGAAAGCGTTGCACCTTCGATTCGGTTTTGACGGTCGGGTGTGTTAGCTTAGAATTTTAAGGTTTGGAGGTGCCCTCCCCGAGTGCAATAGCTGAGTGTGGAGCAACTCAGGGCTTCGAGTCGCTGAATCCCGTACTCCCCTGCAGAATACATTGTAGCTGAAACGTGTGTGTGTCAGCTTTTCGACTGGAGGGTTCATGTAGCTTTGCACTCTTCCCTGCATCAAGCAGGGTTAGGCTTGAAGATCATGACTGGCACTGCTGGCTTTCTTGAAAATCTCCAAAGCATGCCTCTATGCGGAAGCTTCATTCTGTATCTTGTGGGCGAAACGACATATTCGCTGATGGTGTTGCCGTTGAGCTGCATGCACGAAAGCGGTGACTTTTCCGTGTCATCCTTAGATTTGTTGAGACTGTCGTGCGCAAATCAGCATGCGTAAGCTTTCGGATAATTTGCACACGTCCGAGTCTGGCTCTGCCGCTAGTCCGCTAGTCTTAGCCTGATCCTGCACCTGGGGGTGGAAGGGGCGGTCGTCTCTCACCGATCTTTGCTCAAGGTATTTGCTGAAGAAGCTGAACGTGGGCAACACAGGAGACTGTGCCTCGGTCACGGCATGCATACTGGCACCATGCCAGGAATCCAGGAAGACTTAAGACCGTTGCAAAGAAGCTTAAACCGTGAAATTTACAGTGGTCTTGGTCTACCTGTTGAAACTCGCCTGGCTTGTCCGAGTTGTGAGAGCATAGTCTTCGGTGTTAAGCTTCAGGGCTTGGTAACACTTCGCCGTGAAGAGTGCCAGCTCTGACGTAATATTTTCACACTGGCGAATGAGAAATGTTCCACAAGATTAGCCTGCTGAATGTTGACGACGTGAGAATCCGGCAGTTTAATTGCTGCTAGACCCTCTGGACGCAACGGCAGTGTGAGGGTGCTTTCCCGAGGTAGAGCTTAAAATAACTAGGTGCAGATCCTGATCTTGAAAATTCGGCGCGGACCCTGAGGATTCAGACGGGAGGTCGGTGAAATCGCCCGTTTCACCTTGGACACGGATAGTCTTTGTGACCGTTAAACGGCCTCTAGAATTGGGCCGGCCAGAACAGACTCCGGAAAGCCCTCAAAGCTCAAAAAAGCCACGTACTGGAAATCATATAAAACTTCAAGGGAGACTGCAGGGAGTTTGGTGGGGATGAGCCTCCATCGCTCTTGGGGAGAGAGAGATCCAAGGTCTGCTTTTGCTCAGAAGGTTGGGTGTCGTTTGCGGTGTTGCTCAGATTTGATTGCTTTTTTTGTGATTGGGATTCAGATTTTATGACCCCAATAAGAAGAGCGGAGTTCGCCGACTGCAGCTCTGGACTGCCATCTGAAGTTATTTAAAATCCAGCTGCAAACAATGGCCTGGGCCTAGACGGAGTCGCCTGACCGCCTAGTAAGGTCGTGTGAAGCTGTACAACCCCGGCGGACTTGGTCGAATCCAGAGCGCAGGCCAAGGCCCACAGCAAGAGTCTCGGGGGTAGAAACATGACAAAAGGCCTTAGGAGGGATGATGTGTCATGTTTAGGGCCTGCTTGAAGGATGAGCGTGGTCTAGTAAGTGAAATCTCGGATGCGTTCATGGAATGATTGATTCAGAATGACTCCCTTTTCAACTGAGAATCATGAAACGGAGCGTTGCACAAGGGGGCACGGCCCGATCCCAGCTCCAGCAGATGGTAGTCAGAGACCATACGTGACACAACCTGAAATGAAAGCCATCCGGCAGCAGGTAATAAGGGGGATTCGCAGCTACACTCCAGCAGGGGCTGGTGTGCAAAAGAGTGCCTCGTCAGGTCTTTGGGGTTGATTTTGGAGGGATTAATAAACGGACTTCCCTATACATGGGGGTATATGGGGCGTCCATGCTCCTAGATGCCAAGATGGCCTACGACTTGTTTGCAGGGTGCTTGCAGGGCCTTCTGTCGGTTTGGGCGGCTGTCAATGTTCAAGCTAGCTATTCAAAAAAAGTCATCTGAGGTTAAACGGGCTACCACAGTCTGCCTCACTGATTAATTAGTACTAATTAGTAATCCTGCACCTCTTCAGTTTCTTTCACATGTGCACATGCTGTACCAAGCCTTTGCGTTTGTCATCCATGCTAGCTCTGCGCTGCATGAGGTTCTTTGTCGTACTTTCAACATGCAGTGCATAGAATTCTTTGAAACCTTCAGTCAGGTGCTTCCTGTCGACATTCTAAAACAAAGTTCTGCGCAAGCTGTTTGATGGCTCATCGACTGAGGGGCACCACTCCCCAGGTGATATTCAACTTCAAGGCAGGATTCCAGTCTAGGATTTGCTCAGGCCAGGGAGACACCTGTGGAGGGGCCTACATGGTGATCATCCGTGACGAGGGAATGGGCGGTGATTTCCAGTTCAAAACCTGGTGCTTCATCAAGGATGTTGGTGACGTAGGGCTGGCAGGGCTGCCATTGTGGTCCTTAAGAATGATCACTAGGGGATCACAAAAATGGGTGTTTCCGTTGTAGCGGACCCCGAGGGTAGCAAGTGATAAGCCTTGACAGGCAAAAGCTGTGTCAGGCATGCAACACCTGGGTATGACTGTCGACCATAATAGGGTCTTCCGAGCAGGGCCTTTTCGTGAGTTCTTAACAACCAGCCGCATCTTACAAGCTCATGAATCCGCTCTCGTGCAACTGGTCAGAGTCACCCTCAACCCGTCCGAGTGGCGACGGTCTGAACTTGAGTCTGAACCCTGCTACCGGCAGCACTGCACATATGGCAGGAGCCTGCGAAGGTCGTCGGCATCATCCTCCAAGGTGGCGTCGGAGTAAAGAACAATGCTGATGGCACTGCTCCTCTTCCGCGGACAACACTGGGGAAGGGGGGGGGTTTTCTTTGGGGAGTCGGAGAAAGGATCAAAATGGTAGGCACGTGCCCTGGGCCGACCCTCCGAGGAGGATCTGAGTCCTTGATCATCGCCGCTGCTCAGGTTTATTCCTTCCACTATTCGTACCAGACCACTTGGGGAAACTCGGAGCAAAAACTGGTTCATGTCTGCCGACTTCTCTGGAATTTCGAGTCAGGCCCCGCAGGCCGTCATCAGAGTTTATGGAAAGCTGGAGCATATTCATTGAGGAGTATGGCCTCATGGGCACTTGGTTCCAGCCATGTTCCATCCATGCGGAGAAGAATGCACCAGATCCCAACTTAAGGATCCCGAAGATACACCGGTCAGTAACCACCGCATCCGGTAACTTAAGGAAGTCCGCCCTCATGGCTCGCGATACTTTCCGAATTTCGTTTCAGTGAAAGTCATTGGGAAACTCCGAGACCGAGCTCAGCTACCGCTAAAACGGCTTGTTTAAGTTCGCCACATTCGTTCCTCTCATTCACGCCTGCAGGTCCTCAGGCCATGTCCGTGATGTTGGCCTATGTCATGTTCCGCATCCTCCAGGAATCTACGAAAACCTTATTTCAACACTTCTCCACGGCTCAGGAAGCCTCCGCACGGAGTGGAGGCCGCTGACTGGACTTTCTGATGGGACGGAAGACGAAGCTGCCTTTTGCCTTGTCTACGGTACATATTGTGTTTTTGACACGTTTTAGCACGGGCTTGCAGAATGACGACGGTGGGAAATTGAGCGAATGGCGCCAGGGCAGAGGCATTCCCAAAGACCGGCGCTTCTGCTAGCTTCAGCCGAAAACAGCTGCGAGGCTTGAGACCCTTAAACTCTCGCTCTCTCGATAACAGCACCTTCACCCTGAGCGGCTTAGAAGAGGACGATGTTGTACAGCTGTTGTACTGCTTTTGGCTACACGCTTGCTCGTTGAAGATGAGTAAGTAGACGACTAAAAATTAAAATGAACAGAACTCGAGACGAGTTCACTTTGCGTGTGACTTCGTGACCTAGGCCATCAAGATGTCTTTTCAACGAGTCCTTAATTAGCTGTCACGAGCACAGCTCTTCCAACTGTTACTTGGGAGTTACCCTGCAATGCGGGCTTTGTCCTTGCTATGTAGGAGGGAAAAACACACCACAAGTAGTGGTATCAGCAATCGTCAAGAGCTTCCACACCACTGCTCTGCACTTCTCTCGCTTGATGGGCCTCTGGATGGCTGATAGCACACACACACACACACCTTGCCTTCGGAGGATTCACAAATACATGTGCAAGATTTGTTGCTGACTGAGGTACGGGTTTACTTCGAGAAGACCCTCGAGGTCAAATCCTTGTCTCTTGGCCTGCATTTTGCCTCAGGCTTGCCTGTTGATGCTTCATGAGGTGTTTTGGCTGCTCGATCAAGTGCTTGTTAAACGTTTACAAACCCACAGAAGAGCATCTTCGTCTAGCCGCCTCACGGGCCCAGGAGTCTCAGTAACTTCAAATTCAAGGGCAAGGCGCCGTGCGCACGCGTCGCGCTGTTGCTCTGCAATGAGAAGCTGGACGCCCAAGGGCTTAGGGTTTGAGCTGGCATGCGAACCACCAGTTCCAGAGCCGGAAGGCAAAAGGGTC
The DNA here is from genome assembly GCA_003297005.1 of Symbiodinium sp. clade A Y106. Lineage (NCBI taxonomy): Eukaryota > Dinophyceae > Suessiales > Symbiodiniaceae > Symbiodinium > Symbiodinium sp. clade A. The sequence goes on along the minus strand of BGNK01000245.1, from coordinate 16,191 downwards.
TGATGAGCGTGGGCTTTGGCTCCGTCAACACAGCGCAGACAGGCAAGCTCAACAAGAAATTAAAGCATTTACAGCTTGGACCGAAACTTCTCTTGGTCTAAGAGTAGCAGCAGGTGGACCGTTTTGGTTCCTAGGTCCGTGAACCTTCAGTCATGTAATCTTGCGCTTGCTACAACAACTCCCAAATCCCTTGAAGGCACCAGGTGGAAGCTAGCCACTTCCGTTTGCAAGACAACAGGAATCTCCCTTCCATAGCCGCGCCGCCTTAGTCCTCGCCAATTGTCCTTGAATCCCAACACTTGCATGTGTGGTATCGTCAAGGGCTCCCTGACAGGAGGACCTTTCGTAGCAAACTCTGGCTATGTGGGAAGGGTTCGTGGAGCATACGTAGCCCCGAAGCCCTGAAGAAAGAATGCAGGGATTTAGTGTCTCTTACATGCCTCTTTCCACAGGCAAGCAATCAAGCCTTGCAGGACAACGAAGTGCAGTTGGTGGATGGTGTAAAGTGTCCGAAACTGGGACAGCTCTGGATGAGGGTTTATGGCTTTCAGGCTTTCTGTGCGGGTTCTTGTTGTGGTCAAGGCCCTCCCCGTCTCCCTTGTCCAGGCAAGCCGTGTGTTTCGGACACTCGCTGAAGCTACCGTGATTTGGCTCATGAACCTGGGGTCGAGGAAGCAGGGTCCAACGTTAACATTCCTGCATGGTGGGTTGAACCACCCGTCCGAAGTGGACAGCTTTCTCCAGTAGTGCCTCCGTTATCCTCGACCCCAGGCTCCCCGAGCCTCTTGAGCTTTGCCCTGTTCTGTTTTAGACAGGCTCCTGTTCTGAATTCACAGAACACGAGAAGAGTGGTGTACAGCTGACTCGCTGATTTGCAAGGACGACCTACACAAGCGAGTCTTGGAGCGAATCAGATCCATCCAGCAGGCCATGTGCGCAATGGGGCCAAATCTGGGATCGTGTTGGGGGGGTACCGTAGAGGACCCCTTGTTCTTGGGATCCCTTCTGAGGTCCAAGGCAGGAAGTCACAGCGTGGCTAGGGCCAGGGGCCTTCCATCGCCAGACAAACAAAGTCAATGACCTCAGCAACATTCCTGTGATTCTTTAACCCCCTGGCCTTGGCTTACAAGCTGAAACCCGAATCGGAAGCTCTTTGAAGCTTTCAGATGGGACTTTCTGGCTCCAGGCATCTTCGCATCGGCGGGCGGAACGACTGCCTCATGCCTCACCAGCTCGCAGATCCGGAGCCCCCAAATTTTCTTCAGCGACAGGTTTTGGGTTTCTTCATCCTCTAAAGTCTTGCGGGCCTGAGTAAGAGTCTTCGGCGCACAACTTGGCGGCAATTGCAGCTTGGGGGCTTAATCACTTAATCTGTACGAAAGGGCTGCTAGGGCTCAAGAGAGATTTTGGTCGGGTAGGTTCGGGGCTCGCAGGATCACATGACGGTTCTGTACGGCCAGTGTCAGCCCAAAAACGTCCATCAGATGCTGCCGGCGTCATATATGGGCATCTTGGCTCTGTGCTCCAAAACTTGCGTCTGAATCTGCATTCAGATTTCTGAGATCCTGATACCAGCGTCCCACAAGGGGTCCCCGCAATCTTGCAGCTTCAAAAATGCATCTCAGGGACATTCATCAGCTTCGCACAGAGTCGGATTTTAGCTTTGTTTGTGGTGATCTAGGCTTTTTACCTCGCCTGACCGTCCTGACCTTTCGAGCAAGGCAGGACTCCTGTCAGAAAATTGGGGAGGAGGTCTTGAACCCTCGTCGCCGTCGTCCTGGTCGCCACCGTTTTTGCCAGTGTAATGACCCTGATAATCCCCGAGAGGGAACTTGTGAAGCTATTGCGGTTTTTGCAGGCATGCTTGCCTGTCATGGTTACGATGGGTTGCCATGAGTTTGATACACGACATCTGGATTGGTCGATAACCAAAATGAGACCCTTCTTCAGCCGAAACATTCTTCCGGAAGTTTCATTCCACAAGACATCGAAGCAAACTCGTTGATCATTCCAAGCATTCAGCTCCGGTACCGAGTACTGGGTCTAAGTGCTGCATCATACGGCCGTAGCTGAGCAGGTCTGGGGATTCTGACCAGGCCATGTTCCTTACGAGGGACTCTTCCCGCCCCGCAGTTCGATCTTTACATGCTCCTCGATCCCTAAAACCCTAAAGGGGTAATGTAATTGCACATTGCAAGCAAAGCTGTTCTTGCTGCGTCATATTAGTATGGTCAAATTTGATGTTGTTTTGAGTAAATGTGCAGGTGCATGTGCATGAGTGCATGTGGCTCCAANAATGTAATTGCACATTGCAAGCAAAGCTGTTCTTGCTGCGTCATATTAGTATGGTCAAATTTGATGTTGTTTTGAGTAAATGTGCAGGTGCATGTGCATGAGTGCATGTGGCTCCAAATGGTCTATGGTACGTGGTCTCACTCTGCACTGAGTTGTGGTACAGTAGTCGTGGTATAGTACATACGCAAACATGTCAATACGACATGTCTATGTTCGTCTGTAAATGTAAGCCTATCGTAAGGATGGGCACATCATTGTCGTGAAGATGACATCATGCATTGTTTGAATTAGAGTTGAAGTTGAGATA
>BGNK01000245.1:1206-13526 GCA_003297005.1 Symbiodinium sp. clade A Y106 | reverse complement strand
TGTTTGATAGATCTCTTGTTGCTTCGCAGTCGTGACATGCTCCCTACTAGTGTAGTTTCACTCTTCAGACCTCGAACCACATGCCTCGCCTGGATTGTCCGAGTGTGAGCGCCGAAAACCTAAAGGTATCCGAAACAGCCCATGTAAGGCTACATGTTTACAACCATTCTCCGCAACGCCCATCTCAACGGCGAGTCATTGCAACCGGGCATCAAGGCGCGCCTCGGGCATGAAGGTTTCATGCCTAGGCAAATAGAACTGAAATTAGAGTACACAACGGAATTAGAGGGGATTCCTTCCGGTCCAGCAGCCATATGTCGCATCGTTCCCTATGGGGCCCGCCAACACATTGGGACGGAGATGGCCCCTCGTTCTCACTTGCCAAAGTGTGGTTTCTGGAGTAAGGGATCCCGGTGTGCCTGTTCCAGGCGTCCTTGTAATTTGCTGCACCTTTCCAGCCAGAACTTCACAGCTCGGATGCAAACGGAGGTCCTTGTATTTGCGCGGTACCTAGTCCTAACTTCCGAAACTCTCACTTCAGGCCCTCTTGAATCTCGGCTATGCAGGCTCTCAATTGTAGCCATTGATAAAAGATCCGAACATCCCTGCACCCCAAGCCCGAAGACCTGAGTGAGAGCACAAGCCCAAACTGCCTCAGCCCTCAGATATCAAGCCCCGGAGCCCAAGAGCTTCAAGCCTTAGATCATTCGCCGAAAACAGAGACGATCGCATGGTTGCCTTGATCGGCGTGAGGTGTTAGGTCTGTGAAGCTGGAGTTGTTTGGGGGCTCACGGCTTTAGGAATTCTTGTCGTTTTGCCAGCAGCCTGTCAGCTCTTTTCAACGGGCGCTGTGGGGGTTTCTTATAATTTCATGAAACCTCATTGAAGAGCATCTTCCACGAGAGATTTTCAACGCTTTCTACTGACCCTCAAAATTAGCCCTTCACGCCCTGCAAGGCAGAATACTTCACGGACATGGAGGTCGCAGCGAAGGCCATGTGGCTTCGGGCCAAAATTCGGCGACCAAGGGCAATGAAGGTTAAGGGTGCTATGAAGCGCTTTTTGTCTGAGGTTTTGCTTATGACCAGCGCAGGGAACAGGTGAGGGCTCCCGACAATGAGGGGGGAAGGTCCTTGTGTTCGGCAATCAAGTGTTGGATCCTGTAGGGTGCAAGGGTCCCTTATCATTTTCGGAAACTCTGAGAGGAAGAGGACCCGCTTCAGCCTCGAGAGAACTTCTTTAAACGACACATGTGTAAAGTGTCCCTTCCAGCAGTACCAGAATTATGTCTTCATGAACTGCGCACTCAGCGAACTTTTTGTGGAGCTGCCATGCCCTGGGAGGAATCCCTCGCCCTCTCGCTTACCTTGTCTTAAAGGTTCTGCAACAACATTCAAAGCTTGAGTTTTTTTATTCCTGCCCCTAGCAAAGGAGCTTCTCGAACACTTGAAGCATGATGCTCTGTCAAACATAGTTCGCTGAGACAGAGCAGCAATACCAAGCCTGCTCCATGGGCAGACCACTACAGACTCATGTACCCCTGTAGGCGATCAAGAAGGTGAAGGTGAAAACACCCACGGTGTGTTGAGACCTTCTTCAGAAGTGTACATCGGAACCGTCGGTACCGTCGTAAGTTGTAAGACCCCAGAAGTTCCTACTCCGATCCGGGCTGCTTTGCGACCAGGATAACTGCAAGTTCCCAGATGTGGCGTACGTGGCCCCCAACAAGGCCACGAAGAGACTTTGGGCCATACTGGGCATGTTTCGCATCCCGCCGGTTCAGCACATCTGCCGTTCCCTGTGTAAAGCGTCAGGTCAGGGCGGAGATCCCGAGGATTAGGTGAGCAGGGGTGTCGGAGGCCTTGGAGGCTCTGTTGGGAATAGATCTCATGCTTTCGACTCCTCTCTTCCCTCTGGTGCGACTTTGTCACAGGCAGGTGGGAGAAAGACACCCTGGTCCCTCGCCGCCCCGGCCCCTTCACGCCCATCCAGGTGTTGTTTCAAGGTATTGGTCAGGGACATATTGGGAGTCCAGGCTGAGAGACACTTGCGCAAGCGGCTGTAGGCTGACGCTAAGCATCTGGGCAGATCCGAAACACGGGAGTAAAGGACGCTGAGAGCACAAAACACTGACACCTTGCGGGCTAGAATTTCGAGGGGGGCAATGAGCATGGTAGTTTGCTGCAGACTGTCAAGGCAACGGCGTGAAAGCCGTGGGATGCTGCGAGAGCAGCACAAGTGCACAATGCTAAGCGAGCACACACCAGCAGCTGCAAAGCCGGCTTTCGTTGGCACATGCTGCATACTTACGTTCATTAGCTTCTTTGCCACTCGGCCCAAACTCATTGGTGGCTTTGCCCTCCGAGCCTCCGACTGCCGATGTTGCGAGAGTCCAAGCTGCCCCATTGGGTCACTGGGTCTCTGAACGACGAAGCCCCAAGAGCTTAAACCGTGTGCCCGGCTCACCTCATTGCCTCACACGGCTTCTCCCCAGACCCAGTCTGGAGCTCTAAACTTCTTACCGCTTGTCATGCAGGTCGAGACGATTCCCAAGTTGCTTTGATCGCAACACTTGAACCCAAGCAAAGGGACTTATGCTTCGGTATTCGGGCCTTGGGCATGGGCTTACTGTGATACTTACTCAAGATTGAGGAGATTCCTACGCCTCGGGGCCCCGGGGCGGAGCTCACTTATGGCGTCTAGCAGAGTCTAGCAGTCCAGCAGTGTCCAATTCATTTTCCATGCTCTTATCCCCTGTACGTTTACCAAGAGCCATGATGTAAGGTTGGACCTCTGGAAAACAACCGATCACGGCGACAACTTTGCCGTCAGGACTGCCATCGGGCACATGCGTAAAGAGCAGGTATCGAAAATGCACCTGTTCAACCATGTAGGAATCCTACCCCATGCGAAGAGTGGGTGGGATTGACGGCATCTAACTGATTCTGAGGCATGTTTTCTGAGAAGTGAGTTGTATCCCGGTCAGCGGTCCGATTGCACAGGAACCATGCTCATTCAATATTTGCCGAGTTCCAAGAGTAGTCCAAGAGTCGTGTAGCATTCGGGCCGCCATCCCCACTAGACACATGCCGAACCTAAACCCTGAACTCGAGGTACTCAGGCTTCTTGATGATCGACACAGCGGGTCAGCCGGCAACATTGAGAGCGTCCAGTTAGTTGAGGGAGACACTACTTGTGCGTTTGTCGAGGGTTGAGATGGAGAGTGCTTAACTCTACGATTATCTTGAGGAAGCTGGAAGTAGTGCATCGCATCATCCAGAGCACAATCAAGCATCATCATTTCTTGTGCGGTCTTTAGTTCCAGGGGTTCCCAACTCGAAGAAGGGTTTAAACCGCTCGGTACAATTGGGACTCTGGTCGAACGGGTGGTGCAACAGACTACCGGTATGAACTGCCAGCAAGCATGGCAGTGTTCACAGATGTCCATATACCGATATACCGTACAACATCATGAGCTTCGATATTCCCCCAAGCATTTTGCACGGGAAGTCTCCAGGGAAATACAAGCTGCGACTTTGGGTCGACGACAGTGCGAAGATGATCTTCAATGGCAAGGAGGCCGGCGACTTTGTCTTGAGCTGAGGAAAGGATGAGGTTAGAACGAACGATGTGATGTCATGACTGCAATGTTGCCTGACCGTCTTATGTGCCGCGTACGAGGTCTTCAGCTTCAGCCGGTGGGGGACTTCGGAGAACCCGCAGCCGCACAACAGAATCAGTTCCTAAAGAAGCAGAATCCTGCCTACACCCAAGCTCGCCTCCCGGAAGCTCAGCACGTTGCCGCCGTCCCCAGGCCCGAAACCTCGAACTTATTGGGGCCCCCCACATCTCCAGAACATCGCAGCTGTCGGAGTTCCCCGGCTGGACGAGCTGAAGCTAGAGGAAGAACACGATCAAGTGGGGCCTTCGCCTTTATGTTCCTGGCTAGTTCTGTCATGCGTAGCATTGACAGCCTCTTTGGCATGGCCACGTGCCGCATAGCCAAGCCTCACCACATGGGTGATGAAGCTGCCAGGTTTTGTGATGAGCAGCTAAACCCTGAGGCTTACAGCGGTAGCACTCGGCCATGTAGATCTTCCTCTCCTGGACCTCACGCCCATGCAATCCAAGCACTTGCACAGATCATCAATCTGCCAAACTGTGGTTCTACGCGCTATGGGGAGTCCGACAACTGGATGGAGCCATGCTCTAACGAAGGGTGGCGATTCGTTTGGGCTACGAGGTTTCTACACCTTCGATAGTGCTTACAGGGTTTGGGGCTGAATCCCAAGATGTTGGGCCGAGGTGGGCTTAGATGTAAAAGACCCTCTCGGGGTCTGCTGCAGATGATGAGGTTTTCGGCGAGTCGCTGTTTGCTGAACACAGTTTGGAGATTGCCTAGGTTGAATCTGTGGGCAAAAGGGGGTTTGACCTGGAAGTGTCGCGATGCCGGCTTCTTATTCTTGGTCCACCTGCAGGATTCTATAGGGCGTACAGAGTCTACAGCACAGGAGTCTTTGGGAGTCAAGCTTGCGGGGTTTCAAAGTTCAGGGTGTGGTGGGAAACCAGAGCAGAACAGGCATTGCTATGGAGATTGAGATGACTATCAAAGATGTCTGCAAAAGCCACGCACGTTCGTTTTTCTTCCGGGAACATGCACGGGTTCCGAGCGTGAAGCAACATATGCAAGGCTGTCCCATGAAAGAGCCCTTTACAGTACATTTTCGGACGGAGTTGCCGCATTGCAAACCACTGGGGTCACGAGTGCCGAAGGTTTCATCAAACCCGGACGATGCAGGAACTTGTTCAGGATCCAGTGCTCTGAACCCTTCAAGCCCCAAAGACCATGATCAAGCAATAGCGTCTTCGAAGATTCCCACCAGGACTTGGAGCGAGGAAACTATCCCTTCGAGGCGAGGTGATTCTGATGTTGTAGGTTGCTTTGAAAGGCCCCGCATTTTTTCCGTTTCGGAAGTGTTGCTTGGGCTAGGGACTAGGTCGACTAGGGCGTACGAGTGCTCGGCTTCCTTTTCCCGCTAGCAGCTCAATCTCCTTGCCTTACCGGTCAAATTCTTTCACAACCCCAAAAGTCAGCCCTCGAAGCAGTACGTCAAAATGGAAAAGCGCGGTTACGACGGTCTCGGCAGCTGACGATGCCGTTGGAGTTCGGGCTAGAGGTTTTTGGGTCGAAGAAAGCCGGCTAAGGCTACACGGCTACACACTCAATACTACAGCATATACAGCATACATGTAGCAGGTGTTGTTCGGAGAATTGTGGGCTTCGCCTGGAGCCTTGCAGGTCGCCGACTGCTCGCGCACGCTAAGCCGCTACATGCTTCAGCTGCATTTCCTTTGACTGAAATCGGCTCTTGAGCTTCACTCCAAGGTTCCAGCTGATGTTTTGTCAGACGATGTGACCTGGCCCGTCCCCTGTGTACTGTTGAATGACATCTTCACATGAAGCTAAACCCTGGACCGCTCCCCAAAGACGACGGGGAGCTTCCTCGCCTGTGAACTCGCACCGGGAATTGCGCAGGTCCAGTACTTTGAGGCCACATCTCAGGCAGGGCCGGGCAAGCCAGCAAAGCTCTCTACACTAGTAACACAGGCTAAATAGGTGGGAGAAGGATGTGCGAAGTCAAAGCAGTTGAAATGTCTGCACAGGAAGGTTTCCAACGGCCCCTGAACTGCTCTACGAAGCTCATCTGCTAGTTTCCTCCCTGTTATGGCTGTCCTGGTGATGCTGCCCTTAACGGCTGAGACCTGGTCCACAAGCAAAAAGCTAAAGTGGGAGACCGCTTCAGACCTGTGAGCGGCAAGAGAAAGTGCATGTCAGGCCACAGCGAGGTTTGAATGGCGCACGCCCGGCAGCACCGGGTATCTAGGATTTGAATGAAACTTTACAGAAGGTTTCGAGTTTCAGCTCGGGCATTGGGATTGGGTTGTCAAAGAGTGACTCATCTCAACAAAGATGAGCTCGCTTGCAGCACACAGACTTGATGAACACCATACTCAAAATTCATGGTACCACAGTAGGGATTCATTTCGTTGGCTTGTGTGAACCTCACAATCTGTTCATTCCTGCAGGGACCCAGCTCAGCTTAATGGCCGCAGAGCGAGGGCTCCTGCTTGATTCCAAGCACCTTACAGTTTTGCCGCCCTGACAGACTGATATACCCGTAAGCCGTAAGCCGTACCTACCGTATTTGCTGACTTCGAGGGCTAGCAGGAGTAGGAGGAGCAGCAGCAGCGGGAGCAGCAGCTGGAAACAAGACTCTCTCAAACCAGACCTCCCGCTCCCCACTCACACCCCGCCGACCCCACCCTCTCAAGAACGCAAGCAACACTCCAAATGCCGAAAACACTCTGGGGACACGGCAACAAGCGGCACCTGAACTGGAGAAAACATTGCTGATGCAGACATAACTGATGGATGCTACGCTCTCAAAATGCACAAGACCGTGGGACTAAAATGGTGGAGAGATGTGTAGACGTCCATTGACGCGTTCTGTAATGTCTTGTGATCGGTGAACCGACCGGTTGCCTATCCAACGTGCTCTCGCCGTAGCGTCAGGCTTTGGCTATGGATGTTTGAGCGACGAGAAAGTACTGTATTGATTCCATGACACAAAAAAGCGACAAATCTGAGAAAAAAGTTGCAATATCCCGGAGCCTTCTGTGACAATGGCTACCGAAATAACAATGCATTGAAGAAGCATTAGTTTTCCCTGCCGCACCTGGCGGACAACCCACTGCTGGCGCCACACAGGTTCTCAGAGACGCCCCCTTTTGACTTTCCCTGAAGTGTTGGACGGGAGAGCCTTTCTGGAGGAGGTCTTGACTATATTGCAGCAAGTGACATGAGAGCAACGCCTTTACCAGGTGGTTTGCAATGGGCCACAAGAAAGATTCATGTATTTCTGTGTCTCATCGTTCTATTCCACTTCTTACAATACTTCCAGCATCCCTGGTAAGGAAACCATTGAAGCCCGTGTGGAGATTGCAGAATGCGTTTTGTAAGACCTTTAGGTGCGAGAGGCATGAAATACCTGGACTCTGGCACCACTGGCCATGCAAAGGCCTCGGGTGAGCCGGGTAAGCCCTGTCGTGAATCCACTTTCAGATTCCTGGGCCTGAACCACAAAGCTTGATTGCCCAGACGAGTTCTTAGAGTGACTTAGGTGGGCGATCGTGCCTGAGCCGCTGGTCCTTAGAGTTCAGTTGTAATTATGGGTTCTGACATTTTGGAGCTCCTTCTATATCTCCTTTCGCGAGACTAACGACTTTGGATGAGTTGGGCCCACAGTGCCATACTGTGTATAGCTTGTTCCCGAAACAGTGTTGGCTGCGCCTGTCGCAGGCGGGCAATTATCTTTGTTTGTCGTGCTCTCGCTCGCTCTCTCTCTCTCTCCCTATTTGTCGTTCCTTGCGCATCTTGGCTGGTTTGCTCCGAGCACAGAGCTGTGAGCCTCCGCGAAAGGCGACAAGGTAAGTGGCAAGTGCTATCGGGTTCCAAAGAGCGCAAACTCGATTCCTCTGGTATCGCTTGTTGCAGTGTTGTCGTCTGAAAGTGGGGGACAGGGGAACGGTTCCGGTGCAAAGAAGGTCCGGCGGGAAAGGCACTTTCATATCTTGGCATGCGGTGCTCATGAAATCTTGGCATTCCTGGTACAGCAATAGTCAATAGTCTTCAAGATTCGAAAGCTTCGCGTACTCAGCCATGCAGGAGGCAAAAAAATTCGAAAGCTGCAAAGGGTCTTTGAGCTTCTTTGATGCCCTCCACGAGGAACCCGAGCTCTCCCTAGCCCAACAGGATCCGAAAGCTGCAGCCTCTCAGGACAGCCTTTGCCAACAAGCAAGCGCCCTGCGAGCATTAGAAGGCTTACATGGGACAGAGGCCCTTAGTATGTAGGGTTTGTGTTCTTCCTTCTGCCACGGGAATACATGTTTTCACTGATAAGAATGCTGGTTTTGTTGCTCCCCCTGAGCGGTTGCCACATCTATGCGATCACCAAGAACAGGCAAAGCTTAAGCCGAAGAAGCCTGAAAACCCTCCAGCCTCATCCAACGCCGAACCTCTTAACACCGCACTGGGATCTGTGTGGCACGGCTGAAAGGTCATTCTGTCTTTCATGACGTTATGAGCTGAAGATGTAGAGGCGCCGAAGATGTGTGCAAGCCCACAAGCTAGGCTAGTTGAGAATGCTGCAGCAGGACGAGGATGACTGCAAGTACGGTGAGTTTGTCGATCATCGAGATGATGTTGGTCGGTAGCAGCAGCACTCAGGACACTTAACAACTCTCACTCGACGATTCGATGTGTAATGCGAGCATTGCTGCAGACGGCTGGGTTTTTGACGCAAGCCCTTCAACACTGGGATAGCCTGCCTCAACTACTACTACGCCGAGGATTCTATTGTGCAGGCCCTGAAGCAGGAACCTTACAGAAAGCCATTGATGCAAAAGGGTGGCTACACAGCACCCCGCACGAAGGCTACAACAGATGTGTGCAAGGCCAGAAATATTGATTTGGGGCGGTCGCAATTCACAACCTCGTCGAAGTAAGGCATGTAAGACTTCTAGCCGAGTCCCAGAAGCGTCTAGATTAGTCCGCTGTGCAACACGCTGAAAACGCCGCATCCTGCGTGAACAAGGAACCCGGGTATGTTTCTCAAGGGCGGCGTTTCGATTGGTGCTGAGATGGACTCTTTGGCAGCAGACCTATGTGCTTGCAGGTGTCGGTCGGAAGGGCAAAGAAGAGTGTTGCAAATGCATGTGCCCATATTTGTCTTGGACGTCCTAACCCCACTTGTCAATCCGTTTTGGTCCCACTTACCCCCCACTCCGAATCATGCCTTGGGGGTGCGACTGTAAGGACTGCCGATTCGTGCCGCTTCTTTCCAAGGACGCGCGTGCTCTATGTTTTCATTTGCGATTCCGTAGGGGTCGAAAGATTTCCAAAGGCTGCCTTCCGTGCCTCGAGATACCTCACAGTGCATGGAAGCTTCAACCTCGACTCCGCTGCCGTCAACCCTGCAGGAGGAGCCCATCGAGATCCAGACAAAACGAAGTTTTGAGGCCAGTCGCACCTTCTTCGTGGCTGCCAATTGCGTGATCATCTCACCACCGCGGCCCATGTGCATGTATGAAAGGATGGCGACAAGTGGCCCGAGTGGTGGGAAGACATCGAGACCTGGGATGCTCGGCTTTGACGGCAACATGAACTTACCCTTATCAACGAATGGAAGTTGTTAATCTGGGCTTTGCCAGGTCGCTGTTTCATAGGAAGAGTTTACACGTACACAATGCGGGACAAACGTGCCTTTCCCCCTTGCATCTCCGAGGTTCCTTAAATGTTCCGGGTCGCATCTGTGCTTGTTTGACCTGTGTGAGCTGAGTGAGTTGCACTCCGGCCGAACGGAAACGTTCCCTCCCGCCATCTCTTCGCCCCACCGCTTTCCGCTCCGAGCCTCTTAGTCCAAGCAGGGAATAGTGCCACCCATGGGCCCGCCCCCCAAGCTGTGTGGCTTGGGTTGGATTTGGGCTATTGGCAAGACAGCCCACTTCTCAGGAACAGAAGCTCTTCCCCCTGTGATCCCTCACACGGTATAGGCTGGGGGCACTGGCTCGGAGAAAGGGCTTGGGGCACGGGGTGGCCGAACCAAACACGCACGCGCGCACCCGCGGCGAGATTAAGGGAAAAAAGCAAACTGAGCTGATCCCCTGCTGGCTGCGCAGACTCTAACGGTATTCCCTTGGCGTGAGGGGCAGTGCCTGTAACTGAAGGCACCACCCCGGTGTAACCTGCTTAATGCAGTGCGACTGATCCCGCCAAACGCCAGCACCTCTGTTGATGCAAGAGCATGTCTGTGTTGTCGATTGCTTTCGATCCCTGCGGTGCATTCAGAAAGCTCAGCCGCTTCATTTCTCGTCCTCAAGCCGTTAAGAACAGTGTCGAATCGACGCTCTTGGTGCAGATTGGAAGCATCAGGGCATTGAGTCTGTTTCTTATGGGATAGCCGCAGTCCCATGGCCCGCGGGCCGACTGTTTCGTGGCCAAGGAGATGCAGTGCCCACCCGGCAGGGTCTTGCAGACGATTGACTTCTACAAAGTGCCTCAGAATCTAAAAGATTTTGGAAGCTATGGGATGGTTTTGAATTTCGCTTCTCTAGCCACTCTAGTCCTTCAATGGATTCTACGACAAATTCTACCATAATAAGGGTCTCCAATAATCTAGGTTTGGGACTAGAGGTTGCAAGTTAGGGGCTGGCTGGTCTTCGAGCAATTCTGGTGCGGCCCCGGAGCTTTCTGTTGCAGTAAACCACAAACCCGTTAACGTATGTTTCAACTGCAGCCGACTCCGCACGAAAAATCCTCGCTTGGCATGTCCGAGAGTGAGTGACGAAAAACCCCTTATGTTAAGCCCTGCAAGGAACCTCAACGGAACCCCAGCCTAATTATCCAGTTCCTTGCAGTACCTAAGAGATGGATGACAGTGGAAAGGAAGATTCCAGCGTCAATTTGTGTCGATGTGCAGGTGGTCCTGTTATGACCCGCAATGTCTTGCCCGCAAAATCTTGACAGAATTCAGAACCAGAAGCCTTTCGGAAGCAACCAGCAACCCCAGAAATAGCTTAGGCGGACAAGAAACTCCGCCTCAAGTACGTTTGTGCTGTCGCTGCTGGTTTGGGCGCCTTTGCGTGGAAACGTAGGGAAGCTTTGGGGTTTTCGGGAGTGGCAGTGTTTCGTCTTGACATTACCAAGTCGTCTGTCTCATATCAACAACGGCATGTGCCAGAGCTCAATGCTCCCTCTCTTTGCCACTTTGGTAATCGGCGTCGAGTCTGCTTGCGTGTTCGACTTTGTAGATTCCGGGAAGTCAGCGCCGAAGAGAGCTGGAGGTTTCGGATCGAGTGCTGCAGGCTCCGTAAAACACCGGCTCTGAGCCTCTGCAGTTGATCCTCACACCCTATGATTGAAACGCAGATGCTTCTCCTAAGTCGTATAAGGCCCAGCTGGGCGGGTGGGAACAGAAGTCCTAAAGCCCGCCGACCCAGGGCAGTGCTACCCGAGCTGGACAGACCAGCAAGATGCTCGCGAGTTCAAGGACAGCGCAGCCAGGATGCATTGGGCCCAGGATTGCTTGAGGCCTCCGGTCTAACCAGCTCCATGCGTGACCGAATCCTGCCCAGCATGTTAAGCCACGGTTATTGTTTCGGTGAGGGATGGAGGCATTGAAGGGTAGTTAGGGGTAACGTAACTCTGAAAGCTGAGGGCAACGCTCAGCATGCCCAGACAAGGCTCGACGAAGCGCAATCATTGCTCTTAGACTTATGGGGCGGCAGGAGCAAGGAAAGAATGAGGTGGAACGTGTGCATGACATGGCAAGCACAGGGCCGGGAGACGACTGAAACAGACGAAAGTCATGTCGGCTTAGTCGTACGTCCCTCAAGAGCTCTTGGTTGAATGCTTTCGGGAACTTTAAGGGTCAAGAAGCCCGACACAGAGGAAGCTTTCAGGGACTGCAACTGCGTGGTTTCGAAGTGTATGCTGACGTGTGTGCCTGCACCCAAGCAGGGAACAGGTTTCTGAAGCAGGCCTGACGAAGTTCACGGAACGATGAAGTGGGGATCTGGGTGGTTGCATTTAACAATTTGTACTTAGCTTGTGCCGAAGTGCTCCAAACCGTATTTAGAGAATCCAAGAGAAAACGGCTAGCGCCGGTTGTCGCCGCTGCCGCAAGCGCCCCGAGGCAGTCTCGAAGAACGTCCTGTATCGCCTACCCGTCGTTTGTCCGGGACACGACCTGCTCAGTGGGCTCCACTTCGAGCCGCCGGGACCGGGACCGCGGGACGTGTTCTCTTACGGGATGTTTAGGCCCAGTCCGGGAGATGCTGCAAGCGTACGGCGTAGGCATGTTCTCCTTGGATTCTTTCTGAAGGCCCGCCTGCACTGGCCACTGCACCGATCTTTCCACAAGACTGCTTGTGATTGAACACCCGTGCACTGCAAAAATCAATACTACGGTTTCAGAAGACCAGGCATAGCAGGAGCAGGAGCAGAGGCAGCAGAAGCTCCTGCATCTGCTGCTGCCGTTCCCTGTATCCTAGGTCGCTAAACCTAAGGCTGCAATGCATTTGGGCCGTGCCTGCAGATGGCATACACTGAACCAGGTTTTTCAAAAACATGGGCATCCACCGAGGGCCATTTTTGGCTCAAGCCATTTTGGCTCAAGTTTGGCTCAAGCTCAAAGCTCATAGGACCGTCCTGTGCTGAAGCGTGGTGGCCTCGAGTCCCCGGTATGGCAAGCGAGGGTCAG
>BGNK01000244.1:233219-283521 GCA_003297005.1 Symbiodinium sp. clade A Y106 | reverse complement strand
CTGGCGTTGCCCAAATGATGGCCTTTAGGTTTTTTGGGATCATTTGTTTGTTTACACCAACATTTATATTGTATATGGCATACCCTTCTCACTGTGCTATATGATCGATCATGTCGGACATGCTGCCAGACTTGCCCGTATACCTGTAAGTACACTTATGTGTGTGTATGCACATATAAACCCTTCTGTTAAACGTGTGCTAGATAGCAGCATAATGACGAGAAAAGTTAGTTGACTCCGGATTCCGAGCAACATCAGCCCCAACCCTATCCTTGTCATTCGCAGTTATGTCAAAAGTGGCCGTAATATTCGCCTTAACAGCAGCCNGGATTCCGAGCAACATCAGCCCCAACCCTATCCTTGTCATTCGCAGTTATGTCAAAAGTGGCCGTAATATTCGCCTTAACAGCAGCCCCAAGGTCATCTATAGTAATCTTTATACCACCTATAGTCTGACCCCAATGTTTCTTTTTTGAACTTGCAACCATAATCCGCTGGAAGAAATCGTAGTGGTAGCTGTGAAAACCCTGAAATCCTGGGTCCTGGTCTGTGTTAAAGTTGCGATACTAGCTTTCTATTGACCCCAAAACTGATCCAAATAATGCCCTGGTTATTACTCGGTCTATTGTATAGTACTGACGCTAAGCGGACTCGAATCGCAATAGTGATGACATTGGAACCTTATATTGACAGCACTAATTCGTAACGCGCGCAAACAACACATGAAAAGCACACTCNTATAGTACTGACGCTAAGCGGACTCGAATCGCAATAGTGATGACATTGGAACCTTATATTGACAGCACTAATTCGTAACGCGCGCAAACAACACATGAAAAGCACACTCTTTGCTTGGAGAAGCTTGGTCTTGGAGTGAAATACCGAGGTTTCTCAGGAAAAACGTGGTTTTGGCGTGAAAAACCAACTTTTTCCTAGGAAAAAAATGGTTTTGGGAAGGAAAACCAACTTTTTCCTAGGAAAAACCAAAAAACCATCTTTTGAGACACTATGCGGTCAGACACCAAAAAGATGGTTTTTTTGGTTTTCCCTAGGAAAAAGATGGTTTTGGACGGGAAAACCAACTTTGTACTAAGGAAAAAGATGGTTTTGGACGGGAAAACCAACTTTTTCCTAGGAAAAAGATGGTTTTGGACAGGAAAACCAACTTTTTCCTAGGAAAAACCAAAAAAACCCAAAAAAACAATCTTTTTGGGAAACTATGCGGCCAAACTCCGAAAAGATTGTTTTTTTGGTTTTCCCTAGGAAAAAGTTGGCTTTTCTGCTCAAAACCATCTTTTTCCTACGAGTTTTGAACAGAAAAACCATCTTTTTCCTAGGAAAAAGTTGGTTTTGGACAGAAAAACTTATTTTTCCTAGGAAAAAGATGGTTTTGGGCAGAAAAACCAACCTTTTTCCTAGGAAAAAGATGGTTTTGGACAGAAAAACCAACTTTTTCCTAGGGAAACCAAACAGACCATCTTTTTGGAGTTTGGCCGCATAGTTTCCCAAAAGATGGTTTTTTTGGTTTTTCCTAGGAAAAAGTTGGCTTTTCTGCTCAAAACCATCTTTTTCCTAGGAAAAAGTTGGTTTTCCTGTCCAAAACCATTTTTTTCCCAGGAAAAAGTTGGTTTTCCTGTCCAAAACCATCTTTTTCCTAGGGAAAACCAAAAAAACCCATCTTTTTGAAGTTTGGCCGCATAGTTTCCCAAAAGATGGTTTTTTTGGTTTTTCCTAGGAAAAAGTTGGTTTTTCTGCCCAAAACCATCTTTTTCCTAGGTTTTCCTGTCCAAAACCATTTTTTTCCCAGGAAAAAGTTGGTTTGCCTGTCCAAAACCATCTTTTTCCTAGGGAAGACCAAAAAAACCATCTTTTTGGAGTTTGGCCGCATAGTGTCTCAAAAGATGGTATTTTTGGTTTTCCCTAGGCAAAGTTGGTTTTGGATTGGGAGGGTACAGTGCTGCCGTTGACTTCGTGCTCACGTCGAACCTCAATGAGTTGACTGACATGTCCTGTTGAAATGTGAGATNGGATCCGGACCTCACGTCGAACGTGAATGAGTTGACTGACACGTTCTCTTGAAATCTGAGTTTGTTTTCGGTAGTTTTTGAGAGATACAGAATCCGGACCTGCCGGAAAAGCTGTTTTGGCACGGTATTTACGATACAAAACGAGGGTCGGTAGTTCATGGGGGGGGGGTTACCATATATATATATGTATATATACACATATATGTATACACACATACAGACATACAAACACGCATGCAGCGCTTTACAAGGCCCTTACAGAACTAAGCCGTGGGAGAGCCCATGCAATCGCCATGCATGCGTGAAGCCCGAGCTCTGAACACAGCGAAAAAAAGCTCCCCCGAACCCTGAAGCTTTAAACCCTAAACCCAACCTAACCTAGGCGGGGAGAAAAGAGGGTTCAAAAAAATAAATAAACCCTAAACCCCTACAGTAATAGTCCAAACACAAGCCCCATACCTACGCCCTCACAACAATTGAGTCAACTCTGCCAGGAGCCCAAGATTCAGCACCTCATGAAGGACTTCTTCTGTGTTCTCCCTATGGGGTTTCCGAAATTCGGATTACCTGATTTGGGGCCCTTATAATAAGGATCCTACTATTCAGGGTATTATATTAGGGTCCCCTATTTTCGGAAACTCCCCTTTACGGCCCTCTACTAGGCAATTTGGGAAACGTTTTAATTTCCCTTTATGGTGCCTATAGAGGTACCTAGTCATAAATACTTTTCAGAGCCCCAAAACTACAACCCAGTCTAGTATTCCAGCAGATAAAATAACCAGGTACTTGGATTTGGGCTAGTAAGGCTAGTACTAATATGGGCAAGAGTGTGGCGGTGTCTATGATTTTAAGGTACTTGGATCCCCATCTGTGGTCGTTTCTAAGCCCTAAAACCCTATACTTAGCTGCAGTGCTCAGTGTCAACACTCCTCAACCCGCCAAGCACGACACCTGCCCAGAGACTCCAATATCCCTTAACTGGGCTTTGGAGTACCATACTTTAATACTTTTTTTCTTAAAGGAACCCTTATGAAATAAAAGTTTATACTTTTTTCTCCCTGGTTACTTAAAAGCCCAGTTAATTAAGGAATATCCGATAAATTATGGTAGGATCCCTGATATGATTTAAGGAACCTTCCTTAATTAAGGGACTTTGGAGTCTTTGGGTATACTATTCGTTTAAAGGCTCCTTTAAGAGATCTATAAGGGCTCCTTTAAGGGATATATAGGGGTTCCTTTAAGGGATATATAGGTTTAAGAGATCTATAAGGGTTCCTTTAAGGGATATATAGGGGGGCACCAAGAAAAGCCCGAAACCGCAAAATCCACAGCTAAGAACCTTTGAACTTGTCAAACCCCGTCTGCAAGTTAGTCTTAGTAGCCGAGTGGATACACTTTGCACTTTTTGGGATAATATCACCCACTATAAAGCTAAAAGTGTACACTGTTGTGGGCTTATGAACTCCCGAATAACTAGTAGCAAAACTCCTTGGATCTTTTGACTAGATCTTGGCTGCAGTATACCCCAAAGAAACCGATTCAAAATGCGCGAATTAAGGCTTCTAAACCCTAAACCCCGATTGTGTGAGGAGTACGAATTAAGTTTTTCAAAACCCTATAAACCCTAAGGGAAAAGTTTTGTGTAAGTAAGGCCTTTATATCCACCTTAAGCCCTGGACCCTAAACCGAAAGCTCTACTGTACCCGACAAACTTTCTATGAGGGTGGTTGTCAAAATTATGGTCCCTTTCTGGGTCCCTCTTATACTACGGCACCCATTATTAGGGTACCCAAAAAGGGACCCTAATTTTGACAACCCATGAGGAGATCAAAGTGCTCTCCGGTGTCTACAGTGTGGAGGCCATGGCTCCGCGAGAGGCCTCGGGGGACCGGGATCACGAAAAAGCAGGAACCAATTTTTTGCAGGGGTTTAGGGTTGAGGGTTTAAGGGTTGAGGGACCAAATGAATGCAGGGGTTTAAGGGTTTAGGGACCTAAGTAATGCAGGGGTGTAGGGTTTAGGGCTTAGGGACCAATTTAATGCAGGGGTTTAGGCTTGAGGGTTTAGGGTTTAGGGACCAAATTAATGCAGGGGTTTAGGGTTTAGTTTAGGGTTGAGGGTTTAGTTAGGGCTGTTTAGGGATCAAACTAATGCAGGGGTTTAGGATTTGGGCTTAGGGTGGGCATCAATACGCAGGGCGGAATGCTTAGCAACAGTATTCCCTTGTGACCACTGAATAGTTAGCGTGTAATTGGCCACAAAACCCTATTCAATTCAGGCCCGTTTTGGGGTATCCATTTCGGCCGGATTTCGGCCTGCTTACCAAAAGCACCTCAGCTCTAAGGGGGGCCCAATGGGAAACAGAACATACTGGGAAATGTGAACTGCGGGTTTAATTTGATGTTGAAGTCTTAGGGTTTAGGGCCTACTTCCGGGTTTAGGAGGCGGGCTGCACCGCCGGTAAGCATTCAGCTTGCTTTGGATGCACTGGCCATTGTCTAAGGCGTGTTCAACTAAAAGGGGCTCGAAGACCAGCCCCTAAAATCACTCTCAGGTTTCAGGGCGTGGGGCCCAAACCCTAAACGCCCTAAACCCTAATTATACGAAGCCTCTCCGGTCGATTGCATTGCTTGCCCCTCTGGCGCAAGGCTTCCCGTAGAAAGTAACTTAGTAGTAGAGTAGGTAACCTTTAACCTTTTTGGGGTACTATAATCCCTGTAGGATCCCAAAGGTTAACCTTTAGTTCCCCTAAGATACTGGACAAGTCGGTTTCTATTTTTTGATAGAAGCTTCGGTGATCCGGTAGCCTGAGAAGGTTTAGGGTTCCACAGTCTTGACAGGTTCCAGGTAGACCCCAAACTCTACTTCTACACACCCAAAAACTCCCCCAAAACCTTGTCCTTAAAACCTCCTGGTTTCTGAAATACTACATGGCACATGACCCTAAGCGGGTCTAGAATCTTGTAGTCTAGAGGTCGGAATAAGTAGTAGTATCCGCAGAGTCCTCATAGTATGATAATGCTGCAATACATGGAATAACCCTCCAACCTATTCTGAAACATACTCAGAAATTCGCAGTTAGTGTGGACCACCCTAGATCTGCCTCATGCCTCAAGCTCCGCTCGGCGCAGCATCGACATCCTACACAGACCTTCCAAAATCCTTTAACTAGTGAATATCTTAGACTATCGTAGGCTCCCTAATAAGGTTTAAGGTATTTTGGAAGTTCTGGGTATATAAACCGAAAATCCGAGCCCCTAGCCATGAACACTAGTAGAAATCCTTGGTGCTGAACTGGTGATCCTAATCCTAAGATACGTAGTTATACCCCAGACACACCGTGGTCCGAGTTTTACAGTAAACCCCGTAAAGTTGGAAACCAGATTAAGGCCAAATAGTGCTGGGATTCCCTATACATTACTCTTAAGGATTGAGGCTATTGGGTTTCCAACCTTTAGGCTTCTACTGTAGCGCTCCCGAAAACCCGATCCTTTGCCAGGTTCCTTGGTCGGAGTCTTAGATCTTTTGCATCCCCTGTGCAAGGGGGGGGGTGGGACGGTCCACGGTGGCCAAAGAGCTGCGCTTCACCTAAGGGTGGTTCAAAGGGTTCAGATTTCGGCGTAGGGGGTTCTGGGCTTTGAGTTTTTCTAGGATTTCAGCAAATTTAGGACTGACGGCTTGCAGCGTCAGAGTTTGGGACTCGTGTTCCAGGAGAGTGTTATCAAACTGTTTGGGGAGTCTTCGCAGTGCAGGTTGGCCTGGTTTCGGCCTGGGCACCCTTTGGGAGACACTTAACTACTTGGTTGTGGCATTGGGCTTTGGGAGGGTTTCGGGGTTTAGGGTTTGGGGGCTTAGGGCTTAGGGGTTTAGGGGTTTAGGGTTTAGGGATTGAAGCGCTTTCCAAACCCTGAACTCAGCTAGGTTCCCATTGAACATCCGCGACCTGGACCTTACGGTGGATACTTTGGACGGGGGATCGGCGCTGATCAATGAGGACCCCGAAGCCAAAAGCGCATAGACCCTACACTTCCTTTTGCCTTTCCTTGAGTCCCTTTCAGCAAGGACAAAGTGGCTGCATGGGCGCGGGAAAACTTAGTAGTAGAGTAGGTAACCTTTAACCTTTTTTGGGGTACTATAATCCCTATAGGATCCCAAAGGTTAACCTTTAGTTCCCCTAAGATACTGGACAAGTAGGAAAATCCTAGGTCCTAGCCCTAAACTTTCGAACTTCTCACGAGGCCCCCTCGGCACGTCCTGAGACAGGTCACTGCTCATCGTGCCGAGGCCTAGTCCCAAAACGAAACCCAAAGCCAGAAGGAACCTCCCCCTGAAAACAGGCGCGAACCCGACAAACTAAGCATACTCAAAGGCAGGCAAGGTAGCGCAACATCATATTTGTCCTCCATGTTGCATCACAGTTCCTCTTGAGGCTCGTTGCCCGTCAGGAATCAAGAAGTAGCTGAAATCAGTGACCCAATACTTTCTGGCAATCGAAAGTGGCCCACTGTTTGCATGATCTGTAAGCAAGAACCTGATCAAAGACTGATCACTTTGCCCGTCTGGCAAACTTAGAGCCCAATTCTACTACCCTCTCAAATTCATATATACTCCGTACATGATAGAAGGTTTTGGATTTGGGGGGTTCAGGAAATTAGGTAGGGGTCACGGAAGGATCCTCAGCGTGATTCAAGGTATGCTCCTCAGCAGTGGCCTCTCTAGGCTGCGCTTATCAAGACATCTCATCAACTAGGCAGGAACATTAGACGCCCTGCACGCAACCAGCTCCTCCTCCCAAGCGTCGTGTAGAGCCTGGCTGCATAAGTTGGCTTCTGGGTGTCTACACTAAGCCCCCAAGCCCCAAAGCGGTGTTTATGTACCCTAAATGTATATGAACCCCAACGATGGTCAATTTTCTAATCCCAGAATATACGCAGGAAATATGTGTATACTATATGTACCTAGAGGCTCCGTAGTAGTTCCTTTTGGGGGTTCATATTTAGAATTCTATAAGGTAATCCCAAAAAGGAACTACTATGGAGCCTATGGGTATGTATGTACTTACGTATGAATGTATGAATACACAGAGGCACGGTTTAGTTTTTCGGGTTTAGGTGGAATCCTAGGCACTCCGATCTTTCCAGAACAGTAAGGAGCTGATCGCACGCCCGAAGCGCCAAACCAGTTCGCCCTGAAGCAATGCAAACTCTGCGCCTTAAATCCACGCAACCCTAAACCCCTAAATGAGGGAGGTAACCTAAACACTAAGCCCTAACCCAGACCCTGCGTTCTGGGCCTTTAGGCCAAGAAGTTGCCCAGAAGCCGGGAATTGTAATACGTTTCGATAAGGGAAGCTGTTGCCAACTGTGACACTTCGAAGTTAGCCTGCAATGCGGGCCTCGTCCTTGCTAAGTAGGCGGAAAAAACCAGACCCACAGGACCATCCCGGCTTCAGCGATGCGGAGTACCGGGAAAGGCCGACAGGGACGGGAACAGCTTTGATTCAGAGTAGAGAAGTACAGCAAAGAAGCCGTTTCCGGTTAGTGTTAATCTTTCCTATTTGGTGGAGTCGGTACCTGTAAGCTTTGAGCCAAGGGCAGTCCATTCTGTGACGTTTTGGGGTAGTATACATACTCTCTTTATAACCCCCAAAAATAACCTTCAGCTCCGTTAGGAAACAGCTGGCGGTTTAGGCTTCAGGGCTGTGACTTCAGGCTAAATTATCTAAGCCATATACAGGTGGGTAGTTATTAGGTGGGTAGTTTCCCATAAGCCTCCCATACAACTCCTACAAGGTAAAGGGGGTCTTATGGGAGTACTATGGAAGAAGAACTACCCACCTGTAAGGGGCTTCTACTATAAGGGGTTCTGGGTTTAGGGCGGTTTTCCTGCGGTTCTTGTCTGTTGCTATTGTCAGCCTTTGTCGCCTTTGTCCTGGTCCGTGCATGTACAGATTTTGTCTGCTCCGGGTCTGCCGACTCACATGTCAATGCAGGAGGGTAGTTTAATTTCTTGATCGTGGCGAGCACCTTACAAGCCCTAAAGCCAAGGACGAGACAGTGCCTACGCCCATCACGACCGCAACGAAACTGTCAGGAAGCCTAGTCTCATCATTGTTTTGGGACTCGCCTGTCATTCCAGTTTACACTACGTCACTACGAGTTGAAGTTCAAGGCATCTTGTGTGATTCCTTTCGTCATGAAGCGACTACGAGTCCGTTTCGTCATGTGCAGCGTCCTGCTTCTCTCGGATGACTGAATATACAGGCCTGTATCATTGTCAGGGCTCCATATGGGAGTTTCCGAAAATTTGGGGGTACCTTATTTTGGGGTCCTTATAATTAGGATCCTACTATTGAGGGTACTATATTAGGGTCCCCTATTTTCCCATATTCTAGGTAGACTATACGGAGCCCAAAAGCCTATTCTGACTATGCGGGGCGGCCCAGTACATTAGGGTACTGAGCCAGGAGAGATCGCATCGTCCAGCTGGCGAAAGCTTACCGCCACGGCGATCGCTTGCCCTTTATCGAGCCGCTGGGTTCGGTGCTGGCTTTAGGGTTTAGTTGAGGGTTTAGGGGTTCAGGGGTTTAGGGTTTAGGGTTTTAGGGGTTTGGGATAGGGGGTTTAGAGGTCTGGCCCACTTTCAGGGGCTTGCGCAAGTAAGGCCCCAAAAGGACTAGGGCATGGCAGTTATCCCAGCAGTTGGAAGCCCAAACACAAAACCAAGCCAAAGCTTTAAGCCCCAGACGCCTGCACCCGTGCATGTCGACGGCACAAGTCGTATCCTTCTGGGTCTTCTCAGTTGCAGTCACTGCGCCCCATTCAGGGTTGGCGGTTATTTGGGAGTTTCCGATAATTAGGGGTACCTTATTTTGGGGTCCTCATAATAAGGATCCTACCATTTAGGGTACTATATTAGGGTCCCCTATTCTCGGAAACTCCCATCTATGGGATTCCGCAAGGCCTTCAGGGCTACTCAGAGGAGCCTACAGGAGGAGTTACCCAGAGAGCCCAATACCCCTCAATTAAGGAATATGGCTTAAATTATATAGAGCTTCAGATTATGGTTTAAGCTATATTCCTTAACTAAGGGGTATTGGGCTCTCTGGGTAGAGCTATAGCTGTAGGACGGCTGAATAGGGCTTTTAGGTAGACTTCACTATGTGTTTCCATGTTGCAATTGCCAAAAACCAGTTCAAAGTGTTAGGGCACGTTTCCTGGTACACCTGGTAGATCAGCTAAGTGGCATCAAACCATAGCTCTCCCTGTTGCGTCCCAGCACGTAAGGTTTTAGGATTGCGGGGAAGGATGATCAGTGCTTGGATTGTCGGTGTCCCTGTGTTTCCCTAAGGGCCTCAGGAGAAGTCTGATCCAGCTTTCCGGCAGTTACAGTTACTCTACCCCTGTTGATGTTGAATGGGCAGGCTGTTGTGATGCATGCCGCGAGCATGTGATGGTCTTAGACTACTGGCCTGGGTCGAAGCACTACTGGCCTGGGTCGAAGCTGCATGCAGGCTTGCCGTGACGGCTAATTGGTAGGTGGTTGGACGAACCTTACCATTTTCACAGCGGCTTCACGAGTATTCAATCTCTTCGCGCACCATCTCGCTTTTCCAAATCGTCACTGCTGCGAGAAAAAATTGCCAAGTGCACCCGCAACTGAGGTATACCGACAAAGAGGTTTCAACTTGGCAGGCATGCGGGAGCACAGGGTGCGTAGTAAGTGCTCTCGGAATGGTTGTGTGTTTGTTTCAGGTTGTGGGTGATGGGTGCAGACGACTGTTGTTTAGCTGATTTTTGGACACGACAGCGTGCAGACCTAAGCTAGGTACCCTCACGTGTTGCGTAAGCTGCCAACTCCTCGCGCTGCGAAACCTCGTTGGTTTGCCGTTTTGCAGCCTCACGTCGAGTTCGGTGTAGCGAGACGCTGCTTCTGCTTCACGCAGTCGATAGCTGGCAGGCCGTGTACGAGCGACTGCAAGATTGCCACGCGAAGTGGGCTTGCAGCGAGTACAGCACCTTGCACTATAATTTTATTCTTCTGAGCCCAGGCAAAAGCTGCGAAGCGTCGAGTCTTCGAGTGCAAAGCGATTAGTTCAGTTTTGCCAAAGGCCGTGGCTCCGGGCCGCGGGCCTCCAGCCATGCTTCCGTTCAGGGCATACCGAGACTTTCGAACCCTGTCCACTATCTAGTCCGTACAGTAGACATACCGGGCCAAACATTAACCCAAAGCCTAAACCCTAAAAAGTCAGCTTGCAAAACTTAACCCTAGACTCTAAACCCCAGGAGATATGCTGCAGCAGATGGAGAAGTACTGCGGCTGCGGCCTCAGTGTCTGGCGGAGTCTGAAGTTCAAAGGGTCGTGGTTGGAGATGAACAACCTTGCAACTCAGACGGCAGCGTCAATACATACATACATGTGTATATATATATATATAGATGTGTGTGTGTGTGTTGTCTACGCATATTACACATACATACGTACATACATACATACAATATGTACAAAAGTATTACGCCAGACTATGTTCGTTATTTCATACATCATCCTACCATGGTCAAAGGGTTTGCTTTTTTTGCCCAGGGAGTTCGACACTTTGGAACTTGAAGTCATACCGAAGATGCTTTGACCGATGTATGATGTATTGCAATCGGAATTCTTGCAAAGTATGTCTTCCTGGCCCTCAGATCATGCTATAATCCCTTCCCACAAGTGATTTGGCATTCAGGGTCTTGGGGCTTCCGAAGCCGCAAGTCCGATACAGTTAAATCCCTGAACCCACAAGGTGCCTATGGTGTCCATTGTCCTTCCTTTTCTTGGGTTTACGGTTTAGGGCTACATTTCCAGGATCGAAAGTTTAAAGTTTAAAGTTTCGTAAACCGAAAAAGTTGACCATAGAAAAAAGGTTGACCTTAGGTGGGGCCTGAAATGCTTGATCCCAGGCTACAGGGCGAACAACATTCCGCAGCAGCTGGGCCGGATACGAGTTGAAGTTGTATCTATTACAATTAGTTATGCGACTACAATATTAAAGGCTTCGAATAATTTGAAGCTGGGAGACATTTTCAAGTTTGTTTGAGAAAGCCGGGCCCGCATTCCACGAGCTGTCGACAAGTTCATATCTACATTCCGGATCTATGCCATCGAGTTCCAGGGTCACCAAGTCAAGAGACTTTGCGGAACCGAGACCTGTGATCTTAGAGACCACCTTGAAAGTTTTATGAGGTTGTGTAGTTGAATTCGGAAGAAGTTCCGTCAAGGGTACTCTAAGGGCTTTGGGGCTCAGGGGTTTTGTAAGGCCGGGTTTAAGTACTAATCGTCCCCTTATCGTAGTCCTTATATGCTTGGTCCCGGGGCTATCTCGTATCACCTGGGTGTTTTACACATCTGCAAGGCGTCTACTTCGGGAATGCACTATAGACGATACATCATCTTATCAAGACCATGTATACATCTTGGAGGGGGGAAGAAAACAGTGCAGTGTGAACCGTGCATTGTTGAAAAGCCCTAGGATAGCTGACGTTTGAACTGCTCCAAATCCCAGGGTCTACAAGGCAAACGCATTGATTTCTTATCGTGAAACGCCTCCAAATGTACTATATACCACAGCGTCCACAACAAATCCGGCACTCTGGCCTATCTGCTGCGTGCTTTTGAAACCAGCGTCTACATGGTGTTTAGCTAGTTCTGATGTGTAAGTTCCCCGCTGATGTGTATTCTCCCGAAACCAGCGTCTGCCGGCATTGATGTGTATTCTCACCGACTGATGTGAGATAACCCCAACGCCGAGTACAAGAAGGCTATTCTACATAGTGAGGCCCCCAGTCCCACTCCTCCATCAAACAAACAGTACGATCAGGGTCTTCCGGCTCTCTGTTTGGGTCGACCTCTCCTTAGACTTTTCACCTGTGCCACGGCTTGGACACCTGACTTGGACGTGGGGATACTTTCCAGTGGAAGCAATCCGGAGCTGCGTCTGCAGATGCTTGATTCTGTAACATAGGGGTCGGAGAACTAGTTTTGTGTTGGGATCCTTACCATTCTGCGTAGGCATACCCCAAAACACTATTCACTATTCCATGTAATAACCAAGGCCCCTATTCTAGTTATAAGGCCCCTATTCGACGCTTTCAGTGAACCAGAAGCTCCTAATGACAAACGTGCAGAGTTACTGCCAGCATCGGTTTTGTTCCCTGCTGCATTCTGGAATCCTACTCCGGAGTCAGCCTAAACTATGAACCCAGACCCTAAACCCCAGGACCCTAGACTAAACCCGAGACCCTAAAACCCAAACCCTACACTAAACTCTACGCGCTAAGCCCGAACCTTCATCCCATTGAGGTTGGCTGATATCTCAGACTTCCTGCAGCAGCGGACAGGTTTTCCGTTGCACTGGAAGGGCTAAAGCAAGAAAACCCTGGCTCTTGCGCTCGCGAACAACAGTCGATAGTTATCATGGGCTCAGCCGGCTTTCAAGTTTTAAGTTGTCAGGTTCTGAAGTATCTTCTGCCGGCCGGAACAACGAAACCATTGATTCAGCTGGCCTTACAACTGAGTCTTAGGGCAAGGTTGGGGAACCATTCATCTGGTTTAGGGTTTGAAGTAGAGATGACCTCAGCGAAGCCCTCCCAGACTACCTCCTCAGCATTCCCATCTGCTGCCGGACGTTTCACCGTTGTTGGGAAGAGTCATAGTTTCGAGCAGCTTCTGGCTGGTACTATAAGAAGATACTGAATGCTGACCTCTGCTTTCACCAACCAGACTTGACAGTATCCATGATTCATGATGCTTCGCATGGTTGGGCATCGTCTCTGTTTGGTTGAAGGCAGGAGTTTCAATGACAGGAGCCCCAGCGATCCTGTCTAGTGCATTTATGCTCGGAATCTACAACCCTAGTAGATCATACCCATAAGAGTTCTTCGGCTCTTGCATGGTCTAGACTGTTTGCAGAAGTGATTGCCTTTCCAAAGAATTTGTCAGTAGACATGCCAACAATGCTCGTTCTGGGTGTCAGAGCTTCAGCGATGAGAAAACACAAACACTGTACCTGAGCCTAGAAACACTGAAAATGTGGCTGGCATACACAGACATAGTTCATAAGCCTGATGAGTTCAGTCGGCAGACTTCTCAGAGCAATGTCTGCAAACCCTAATGCCTAAACCCTCCCAAATCACTAAACCCTATAGAACCCGAAACCCTAAATCCTAAGCCTATGAGCTTTTATTGAGTGTCTGGTCGGAAGACGGTGGGGCAGCCAATCAGTACTAGTTTCACGCCGACCCTCACCTACGGAACCTCGCCTGGCTTGTCCGAGTTGTGAGAGCGTAAACTGCTTAGTAGCTGAGTGGATACACTACACTTTTTGGGATCATACCACTCACTATAAAACTGACAGTGTACACTTTTTGGGGCTTATGAACTCAGCAACTAAGTAAACTGAGAGGCTTCACCTTGCGCCCGATCAGCGGTCTGCTGTCCGCACGCGACTTCCTGAATGCTTTGGCCTTCCGGGCTCCTGGAAGCAAACAGGGTTTAGGCTTAAGGGAAGAGGGTTTCGGCTTTGGGAGATCAGGGTTTCGGCTTCCCTGATTTAGGGCGTAGCTTTCCGGACATAACGATGTTGAGGGGTTTGGGGTGCAGTATGTTGGGTTTAGGGTACGAGAACTTCGCTGCTTTCAGCGCTAACAGAATTCAAACATGGGACCCCAAACCTTGACCGTGCCGGAGCTCCCAGTTGAATTGGGTGGGGGCGTGGGTTGGGGGGGCAGCCACGGCCGGAGAGATGAATTTGCGAACCCCAAAAACATGTTCAGGAGATAGGAACCTGTACAACCGTACGAGCAAGAGTGTTCTATCGTCTGGTGTCCTTATATCTCTGCACACCTTCCCAAGAAAGGCCACCACAAACCCATAGCGATAGCTTTTGCATACTTATATATGTAAAATGTATACATGAACGTAGTCATATTCACTGGAGGAAAGCTAAAGCTACCCAAAGGAATTGCATGAGAAAGGTAACACCCAGTCAGGAATTCTCGTCGAATAGGTGTTTATGATCTCAAAGTCCCTGCATAGTTTTTTGGGCCCTTGCGTCAGCAAGTGGCAGTTTTCCAGCTCATGCTGTTGTTGTTCGGGGTTGTAGGGTAGGGCATGTACGAAGGACTACATCAAATTGAAGTCTTGAAGGAGGTCAGGGCGACTGCGAAGAGTTAAAGACGTTCAGCGTTCCCATCATGTATGTCATTATCGGTACAGGTGCATCATTGTATGTCCAGACGTCATCCAACTTCGGAGTCAAGCGCGAGTCAGTGTGAGTCTCTGGGTATTCTCTGATTAGTTCGACCCGGACATCCGAGGTTTTCTATTCGACGCAGTACATCAGGACCGTCCGCCCAGCGAGCCCCCAAAATCGGCTCTGCACATGGGATTAATCGCCATGGAGGTTGCAAAGGAGGAAGCCCTTCAGCCATGAAGCATGAAATCACCAGCTCGACTCCAGAACGGGAGCCGAGCTACGGAAAAGAAGCGCCAAACGCTGAATAGCACTGCACTGCGCGTCACCATGAGCAATGCTACGAGCATTCTTACTACCAGCCACCAAGGGTACGGAGAGATGCATATACGAGTCATGACGTTTACATAGAAATAGCGGTGGAGTCCCGTGCAGCCCTAAACAGTCTTCACTATGATGGTAAAGAGTGCTTATATGCATATTATGTGGGGTTTATTCCTCATAACGGATCAAAACACGCACTCGCCGCTTTCACAAGCAGCCCTACATACTATTACTTTGTCCCCCACTTGATTTAAAGCGAAAGCTATTGACCGCTAGGCGCTTGGCGAACACACCATGCTCCTGGACACTCCATCTTTGAAGTGTGCCGTACATGTTGTAGAGTTGCTTGAGTATTTCTGTAGGGGACGTGAGAAGGAGTCCTCAATTAACTCTGCAGCAAGGGCCTTTAAGGGCTTCTGAACTTCGGGATTTTGGAGCTTCTTCGTCCTAGTCTTGCCGAAATTCCCCTAGGAGCTGAGTGGATACACTTTACACTTTTTGGGATAATACTACCCACCTTAAAACTAGAAGTGTACACCTTTTGGGGGCTTATGAACTCAGCGACTAAGTTCCTGGCAGGCACCATGGAAACCCTTTCTACACTCCAGAGCCAGATGTGGCCGGGTTTGCATCGACATGCGGTGGTTTTGGCTTGGGAGCTTGAGCTTTACACTTTCGGATCGAAGTTGTGTTCTGGAGCCCTAAACCCTATAAACCCTAAACTCTAAAACCCCAAACCCTACAAGCCCTAAAACCCTAAACCCTGAAACCCTAAACCCTAAACCGTTGGGTTTAGGGACGTGTTCTGGGTTAGGGACTTACCGAACTGCACTGCTTCGCGGCGACAGCTGTTCCGGGCGAGAGAAGCCTGCTGGAAAAGGGACTTACCGAAACGGCTACCAATTCTAGTCGCCTCAGAGGCGCAACATTAAGAGCAACTCGCTAACTTGGGGCTGGAGGGGCTTTGGGTCACGGGGCTCCCTGTGCAAGGGCTCATGGACTAGTGACTAGGGAGGACAGACGGTTTATAGGGTTTAGGTTTGGGCACGAGGATGAGATTCGCACGAGCCCAAACCCCTGCAGAAACCGTTGTAACCCTTTTGCATTTTAAGTAGAGCACCTCTTGCTAGCCAATCCAGCTACAAGCTAGTCTTGCAAACAAGATCATAATGCACCCCCTAAGAAGTCCTAACATGTACGTGCAAAGCTTCTGAACTCCTTCCGGGCGCAAAAGCCGTGCTTCCTATGCCCGAGGCCCTATACCCCCACATCCTGCATTTTTAACCGTGGGACCCTAAGCCATATGCCGAATTGATTCAAACTTTTTCTGAACCGCGAACTCCATGGGTATCCAAAGCCTATAATCGGTAAGCCCCAACCCGAAGCCTAGGTTTGTCATCACAAAATACATCTACCCGCAAACCCTTTGAGTATCCATTATCCAAAACCTATAATCGGTAAGCCCCCAGGTTTGTCATGAGCTTTTGGGTCACGTCCCTCTCTTTGCGAATCCGGCCTTCGCGGATTTCTCGCAAGAGATAGGTCGCTCGACGGCGATGTCATTACATGGTGCTAATGTTACGAATGATTATCATAGTCTAATAGTAAATGATTATCATACTAGCGATCATGGTAGAGATTGTTGCAATAACCGTAATAAAGTAGTAGTAGTAGTAGTAGTAGTAGGCGGAGGAGGAGGAGGAGGGGGAGGAGGAGGAGGAGTCGTGGTAGTGGTAGTAGTAGTAGTAGTAGTAGTAGTAGCAGTAGTAGTAGTACTACTACTACTACTACTAGTACCACTACTACTGGTACTTGTACTAGTACTAGTACTAGCAGTAGTAGTAGTAGTCGTCGTAGTAGTAGTGGTAGTGGTAGTAGTAGTGATGGTGGTGGTAGTAGTTGTGGTAATAGTAGTAGTAGTAGTAGTAGTAGTAGTGATGGTGGTGGTAGTAGTAGTGGTGGTAGTAGCAGTAGTCATGGTTAATACTAAGTTAAGTCGTAGTATGACTGCTGTACTTTGGCCCGGCCCCTTGAAAGATAGAGTCCCTTGCAGCTGTTATCGTGAGGGGTGCATCATGTAGTATTTTTCAAGAGCACGGCTGTCGTTATCACATGTGTAGCCCTCGTCCAAGCTGCTTTCGTAGAGTTCTTGCCGAAGTCTGCCAGAGGCCTTGCATCTCTAGCTGCCTCCGACGACGATGTCACACGCCTTGCCTCGGTATACTGGTTCACCGTGGAGTGCTCCGGATGGATCTTTTTCTGGGGTTTAGTCAGGGTTTTTAGCTTTTCCCGGTTCGTGGGTTGGGCTTCCCGGTTAGGGTTTGGTAGCGTGGCTATGCTTGGCCTTGCCGTTTTCATTCTCATGCTTTTTGTCAACCCTCATCTGTGCAGCTACATCTCTCCTACCCATTGCGGTGGCTCTCACAACTTCCGGGGCGGCAGGCTTTCGGTTCCCCTACAGCCCAAAGCCTCGGCCCCAAACTCAGCGTTTTTCACCAATTCTTGTGTACGCCTGTGCAGGCAGACTAGGGACTGGGTTCATCACACTTACAAAGCAGCCTCCTAACCAAGTTCATGTTCAGGACGGTTCAGATTTTGTTCAGGCCATTGCTTGAGGTCGGGTCGACAACCCTGGACTGAGCACACGCTGCATACATACAGTCTGATCTTCCACGCTAGGGTCTAAAAAAACCTCATTCTACTTACTAAGACCCCCGTCACTCGTCTTGCCTGCCTGCTTGCCCCAGAACCGAAGGCACGGAAAGCCCTTGTTACAGGAGCTCCCATAGCTGAGTGGCCATCAACCCTAGGATGCCTCCACGGTACTAACGGGGTAGGCTGAAACTAGGGCATAATACACCCCAGGTGTAGCGGGATGTAGAGGGCTCGTATTATAAGCTAAGCTATATTTCTCAATTATGGGGTATTGGGTTCCGCAAGCCCTAAAACCCTCCGAAAGTGCGATAAACCCAATGGACAGCTAAAGCATTTGAGACGAAATAGCAAACCTTGTGAAATCCCAATATTAGCTTCAAGCAGAAGCATATGTGAAAACCCTGGATAGCAAAGCCCTCGTGCGTCATCATATGAGGTTCGGATTGCTGCGCGAAGGCCGGCAATCCCCGGATCACATCGTCACAACCAATGGTTTTAAGGTTTGTTCATACTGACTTCGAGATCCCCCGTTTATTGGCCCTCCTGTTAGGTCCGTACTGTTTCATAGTGACCTCCAAAGTCGTTCATTTCGCAAGCGCATACATCTCGCTGAGAAAATAGTTCGAGAACTATGTTCACAACGTACTTGACTAATTAATTAGTTAGCAAAGCTGATTGAGTAATTACGCTGACGGATTCATGCATGAACTAACCAAGCAACCGCTTAGGTGGTTAGAGTCAGCTTCTATTTAGTTGGGGACTTAGCTAAGCCCAGCAGCTGTTGGTCAAATTGGGCGATGAACGAACGAATGATTACATAGTAAGCATTTACTTCAAACAAGACTTAGCATGCATCTCAGAAGTGAACAGCTGGAATGGCTGCATTCACAGAAGCAGATGAATGCAGTTTGTGCCGAAACCAGAAACCAGTATTACCACACTCTTTGAGCCTCAGCGCGCTGATGACTATACCCGGCACCTGCAACACGCTCAAGCACCGCTCTAGTAAGGCATGATCGTGAGCTCTAGGATTTTCGGCCAACTGGTCAGTACTGCTGTCAAGTACTGTACATCACTACATTGAAATGTGCTTGCTTGTGTTCTAGTTCTGTGAGGCTCCTGACGAGATGTAGTCGAAGTCACATTCTGAGCCCTAAATACCTAACGCCCCAAAGGCCAGTTGCCGCTCGGAGAGCGAGGTGCTGTTTAGCGAGTCTTCGCACAGACTTCTCATGATTAGGTTGTACCTCGCGAAATACTTTCACTTCAGATTACAGGTCAAGGGCACAGCCGCGCCAACTTTGGGAAAGCTCGGGGTTACCACAGGGTGATGAGGCTTCGCGGATAGCACCACCATCCCAGAGCCCGAAACCCTCACTGCATGATGCCTTCCCTCTTGGGAGGTAGCGACTGCAAAGCCTTCGGTGCTGGCTTGCTCCCTGGCATCGTCTACGGGGCTTAGCTGCAGGATGTACAGGGCTTCGGTTTTTGGGCGCATTTTTATTGATATTCAGCACTTCAATGATAGAGTTCACGTACCCTAAACCCCTAAACCCCCACACCCGTAATCCCTAAACCCCTTGACTCATAGGGACCCTTAGGGGGGTAGGGGGGAGGGGGGTAGGGGACTATACTTCCTTAAATAGGCCTTATTAGGTCCTTATTATGGGCATTAAGGCCCCCTACCCCCCCTCCCCCTACCCCNGGTAGGGGGGAGGGGGGTAGGGGACTATACTTCCTTAAATAGGCCTTATTAGGTCCTTATTATGGGCATTAAGGCCCCCTACCCCCCCTCCCCCTACCCCCCTAAGGGTCCCTATGATTGACCCTAAGCCCTAGACCCGAATAAGTAAGCCCCAACCTTCTGCTTATACCAGGTTCCCCAATAAAGGCTCCGCGCGTTCTCGCCGGCTCCTCAGGCTCAGCTCTTTCGGTGAGATGGAGTGGGCCTGCGATGCAGATCCCTCCGAGGTCGGCTATAAGTTTAGGGGGTGTTTGGGGGTTTGTCTGGGTTTATAGGGGTTTCTAGGGGTTTATAAGGGTTTATAGAGGTTTATATATGTTTATAGGTTTAGGAGCGCAATATACCTAAGAAGCACGGACGGACATGTCCTTGGGTCTTGGTGTGGCTATGCAGTTTTAGAGGTTCGTTTGCTGACTCCTGTTAAACCGTAGATTGGCTCTTGCTCAATATGACGCACGGGACAAGGAGTTACTTTGGGATATTGGGATCCCTGGCCACTCCGAGACATCCAGGGTTTCTGACATTTTCTGATACTTTATTTCGGTGTGAGTGGTTTGGTTTAGTTGCGCAAGGCGAAAACACTGGCCCAAACGCGAATCATGGCCCAAAGCAGCACGGACTCGATGGCAGCTAGAGGCACAGTCCTCACACGCACTGGGTCTAGGGTTTTGGGTTTCAGGGTTCGGAGGCTTTAGACGTTCGGTTACGGAGTACAAAGCCCAGCGTGTGCTCTTGAATAGGCTCGTATCATGCAAGGACCAGGATACGATCTGCTTCGATCGGAGAGCCCCACAGCGTCTGGGGTTCCCCAGTAGCACCCTTTTGCACTGTTTGTATTTGGGTTCCCCTATGTCTTCATAAAACCAAGTAGCAGGAAACAAAAAGGGTACCCTTTCTGTTAAGGGGCACCTCGCCCTTGTGCCCTCATCCGCAAAGCGTTACCGGGGTTTTTTTACGGCAGGAGTGCCGCGAGATGGGAAGCATGAAGGACTTGGCGAAGCCGACGATTCTGGCCTTAGATCCAGTCGAGGCCTGACCACAGGTTTAGGTAGTATCATTAGGGAGGCCCCTTAAAGGGTACCCCTTCTGAACCCTACTTCTGGCTCTCTTAAAAGGGACCTTATTGAGAGGGTCTATATCCCCAAGGGTCCCCCTAATCCTAGCTCCCAAGGTTCTAGTAGCTTTGTCCCTAAAAACCTCAGGTCCCAAAGCCAGAATCGTTCAAAATCTATGTGGCCTCTTGGCAGCCAGAATAGCCTGGTTTAGGATTCTGAGTTGCTCCCTTTTGATCTTCAGCTGACTCGCAGGCTGCCAAGCAAGAGTACCCGCCGCTGGGCAGAGCGCTTTCCGGGCTTTCGCATTTTGGGGATGTTGCACGGTGGATTCCAGTATTTCCGGTTCGGGTCAGATGCTGTTGGGCAGAAGTGTGGTCACGTTTCTGTCATTGGGACTCTTCCATGGTCTTGAACTTGATAGCCTACGTAGACACCAAAGTTCTTCGACGAGGACCCACTAGCTCGTAGCCTTCAAACCCGACACCAAGCTCAAAAGCCCAAAGTCCTGAGCATCGAAGCCCTAAATGCAGCAGGATTACAACTTACCAGCCGGTCCTTTTTTGCGCGGACAGCTTGCAGGACAGGAGCTGCTCATGGGTTAGGAGGGTCTGTGGCTTAGGGGTTCTGGGTCAAGACTACACTTATAGTTTCCGTTCTGAATGACCTTCCCATTGCCCCGCGTTGTTCCAAATTGCGGTTTGGGAAACCCCACGCCATGTACATCAATCATAGTGGGGGAGTACTTTTAGGGGGTCAGGTGTGTTGTGGATGCTTCTTCAGTGCTCAGCAGACCTCGAACCACAAGCCTCGCCTGGATCGTCCGAGTGTGAGCGCCGAAACCCTAGGCCGGCCTACTATAGGGGCGCAAATAATTACCAACACTATTTGGGGGGTTCCTCACTATAATTATAGTATAATGGTCCCCCAAACAATATTCTATTGATTCTATTAATAAAAGGCCACTATTTTATAGTACCCTTATAGATCCCGTATAGAAACCCTTATAGACCCCCTTTAAAGGAAACCTATTCTAATTATTAAGGCCCCTACATTACACCCCAACCGGGCGCCCAACCTATCAGGATGCTAAGACCAAGATCTCGCAGTTTTGCGACTCGTTGACACGGCCGTTCTTCCCACAGTATGCCACTTGACTGGTGTAGTACTTCACAAGCTCCACAGGGACGGTAGCAGTAGCAGTAGAAGCAGGGGTTTCGGACTTCAGGTTTCAGGAGGAGGGGTTTTGGACACTGTGAGGTGCTCTACGGCTACTGCTTTGAAAAGTTTTCCCGAAAGCCTTCCTTGAAAATGTGCCCAAGGCCACTGTAAAACACTGAAAATGCATCATTCCAGCCGACCCCTCTCGTAACGAGCCCCCAAAGTAAAGATGTGCTGAAACCACAGTTTCGCACACTTTCGGGCCTCAACAATGCACACATGCTGCCTTGCTAGTCGTTCGCAGTCGTACCGCAGATGTGCACTTTGTTGGACATGACGACAACGACAGTGGATGTGGCAGTGGTGCTGCAGCCGGTGCAAATGTTGGTGTTTTGCTGCAGTGCACCTGCAGCACGGGCACTGCTGCAGTCCCCAAGACACGTTGGTGCTTGCTGCCTGCTGCTGATGCATGTGCCGGTGGCTTTGGCAGTGGTGCCGCTGCTTCTGCCAGCAGTGCCCAAATCGCTGCACTCATAGCCATGATGATGACGATGATGATGGTGGTGGTGATGCCTGCGCCTGAAGTTGAGATGTTTCTTTAGAAACCATTCAAGAACTACTCGAGGGTGACCGTTGATGTGCTACGATCAAGAGCAAGTCACGGCGATGGAACCAGCCGTTTGCAATGTTGAAGTCTAGTCGGCCCTACAAGAAGGATCCGCGCAACTCAGGGTTTCAGTCAGGGCCTACATGAGGTTCCCTCAAGATCCACCTAAGGCCAGGCTTTTGAGGTTCTGGAAAGTCTTCCTTTGCCTCTGTTTGTCGAAACACTCGCATGCCCTGGAGATCTGCCCTGTTTTGGTTCTGCATGTTGTTTACAATGCTCGCCAAACCGGGGTCCCCGGGAAAGAAGTCTTATATAGGGCCCCTAAGAATTACACATACTATTTTGGGGGCTTCCTTATACATACAGTATACTGTACCCCAAAACCCTGCCATGCTTTTCTTTGGCACGGTCCGAAGCCGAGGACCCTCTGACGCAAAACATTCGCGTCACCAAGTCCGTGCAGCGTGACTTGACAACAACCAACCCAGAAGCAACATGTAGGGGCCTTAAAAATGGGGTATACAATAATTACCATAGTTATAGTGCGGAACCCCCCAAATAGTATTGACAAGCCACGAGTAGCGTTGATCAGGCTGCAGGTGATGAAGCGGCCGTCACTGTTTCTCTCATGCCGACCTACATTTGAAGAAAAGATTGAAGGTTAGTGCTACGCATGTGCGCACTAGGTAACAAGAGTTTTGGTTCAAGCACTTTGCATTGATCATGAGCATTAGCGACTTGGAAGACCGTGCGGTTTCAGCTCCAAAACTACAATGAGCTGGAGCGAGCTACATTGCAGCGGTTGTTTACTATCTCGTGTGTACACGTCCAAGAGAGAGAGCGAGAGAGAGAGAGAGAGACAGAGAGAGTGAGAGAGAGAGACGGAGACTGAGAAGCAGAAGAACAGCACTCAAAGCACAGCAATAGGAGACAGATTGACAATCAGACGGAGAGCGCGATGCCAAGCAGAGAGATCGTATCCTATATCCGAAACCCGAGAAGTAATCTTGAACACATATGGCTTGTCTATACATATATATACACGTACAGATCTAGAATATATATATATACACAACAGTTCAATTATGCAAGCCGCAGTAGCGCAGCTCCTGCAAGAATCCGAGGAGCTCCACGAATCTCTACCGTGGAGCTTCAGCGGAAGAAGCAGCAGCCCGGACCAAGAAGGTGTGTAGGGTTTGTAGGTTTCAGGGTTCAGGGATGCTGAAAGTTTGTTTTGGGGTTTTGAGCTGTGTTGTGCTTTGTATTTTTAGGGTTGTTACACGGGGAACCATCAGGCTTGTTAGACAGACATTGGTCTTTCAGCTGAATTCTAGTATAGTTAGCATTGTATGTTCGCTATTGCCCTAAACCCTAAACCCTAACCCTAACCTGCTATGCATCGACTATGCGAGAGGCTACGGTTTCAGGGTTGCTGGGTTGGGGAATCTTCAGGGGCTGCGGTCAGGGTGCAGGGTCTACCTTCACCCCGAGGAACCTAGATTTTTAAGGACATATATAAGGAAACCATGATAAGGAACCCTAAAAAGGTACGTTATTCAGGGTTAAGGTAGGGCTTAGGCTAGAAACTTTCTAGCCTAAGCCCTACCTTAACCCTGAGCACAATTCTGGGTGATTTGCTTTGACGGAGTGGGCGAGTGATTCTGCTTGTAGGTGTTAAGAGTTAGCATCCCACGGCATTCTATGTGAACTCCAGGGGTGCCATTGCAAGCCCCTTGCCAGAAGTTATTCGACACGATACTGTACCCCAGAAAAGCTACGCTTGAACCCCGGTATACCTGCACGGTGTCTGCTTCGGCTCAGGCGTCAGTTCTTTGAGGACAGACCATCGAGCTGACACCGCTGTGCCTCTGAGCAACGGGGTCAAGTTCAGCCAGCGCAAAAGGCTCGATAACGGGGTTGCAACCACGAGGGTACTACACTCCCGTTGTGTTTTGGCAGAAGCCGTTTAGAGACGTGAGAACATCAAGTTCTGAATATCAGAATGCTATTGTCCAGAGTTCTTGGTTCTACATAAACCAAGCATGAAACCTGGACCCTCGAAAGCCCCAGCCTTCCCCCCCACTCACCACACCCGAAGCCCTGAATCGTGGCCTTTGCCTGAATTCGACTTTCAAGCCTTCTCCCTTCTTTGGAGTGGGTGCTGGTGCTTGGCCAGCTGAAGGGTCTTCCCATATCGCCGCAGATCGACGGCAAAGCTGTGACCTTGTCAATCGCATGCTTGTTGCTAGTAGTGTAGCAGTACCACTACATCAAAAACTTACTATGGTTGTTATCATGTATTGGATTTACGATTACTATTTTGAAGCCGAAATCTTCACACAGCCAGACGTGCTAAGTAATCGAATGTCGGCTGTAAAACCTTGTTAGTTGTCGTTGTCTTCTGCGCGGACGTCGACTTAAAAGGGGGTATTCTCATGTTCCTGAGATACCTAAATTTAAGCCATAAACCCTAAACTATGAAAAATCGCTACCTGCGCTGACCTACCCTAAGCCCTAAACCCAAAAACTTAGTTGCCCCAACGCAGGTACTAGTAGCCCCTGAAAATGGAGACCCACACCGAACCATGAGCTCCTCGACCCCTACAAGGCTAAAAGCCCTAAGCGGTTTAGGGGATTAGGGTTTAGGGGATTAGGGTTTAGAGGATTTGGGTTTAGGGAACTAGGGTTTAAGGGATTAGGGTTTAGGGGATTTAGGGTTTAGGGGATTTAGGGTTTAGGGGGTTAGGGTTTAGGGTATTAGGAGTTTCTAGGGGTCCAGGGGTTTAGGGAGCCTGAACGCTTTTTGTTCTGTTCCGGGAGATCTGCGACCTATCGGCCCTGGCAGGGGACCAAGTCCCCTGGAAGGTGTTTCAAGGAATGGAGCCCTAAACTCTAAGATGCCCTTGAACCTAAACCCTACCTTAACCCCGAAGAACCTAGATTTTTTTAAGGACATATATAAGGAAATCATGATAAGCCCTAAAAAGGGAGGCTATTCAGGGTTAAGGTAAACCCTAGCAGGATTTCAGGGAAGTGGAGGGCTGGAGGTTTCAGGTAGTCTGTGGTTGTTCAGGGATTCTAGGGCACTGGGGCATTACCTGTGGCCGGAAAAACCTACCTTTTTTAGGGTTCCTTATTATGGTTTCTATATACAATTTCTTAAAACGGTCGGTTTGGGGGGCCAAAGGTAGGGCATAGGGTTCAGGAGCCTTCGGCTAGGGTTCAGAGTAGGGGTTGCTGAGACTGG
This sequence comes from Symbiodinium sp. clade A Y106, assembly GCA_003297005.1. NCBI lineage: Eukaryota > Dinophyceae > Suessiales > Symbiodiniaceae > Symbiodinium > Symbiodinium sp. clade A. The sequence continues at coordinate 258,473 of BGNK01000244.1, read as the reverse complement.
AGCTGCTGAGATCTCTTGCGGTTTCCAGACAACCCTAAACCCTAAACCCTACTTGGAGGTTCATGGGTAGTTATAAGTAGGGTTATAGGTAGGGTTCCTTTAAAGGGATCTATAGCGTTAGAGGGATTAGGGTTTGGGGTAGTTGTAAGTAGGGTTGTAAGTAGGGTAACTATACTTATAACCCATATTCGGGGACTTATAACCCCACTTATAAGCACCCATGAACCTCCAAGTAGGGTAAGATTTCACCTAACTTCTACATTCCAGTTCCTCCGCTTGGTCGCCCGTCGTCAGCCCTCCTATCTGCTGGGTGCAGAGTTCTAAGGGCCCAGGGCGAGGTGTCCAGGATTGCAGATTCACCATGAAGGAGGCGTACGAGTAGGCCTTCTGGCTTCAGTTATTCCTGAATCTGAAACACCACGAATTACAGATCTTCGTGCCCGATCCAGTGAAGGTTCAGGGCACTAGAAAGCGTGTCCGCATTCCGTTTGAGGATTTGCGTGGCATCCAACACGCTCAGTGCGTTTACTGGGCGTTGCTGCGTTTCTCAACAAAGAGGAGTCGACTCGAAAGAAGAACAACATACAGCAACGGTTTTTCTTCATGCCAATTCTAGGTCCATTGGTTCAGGAATAAGTACCCATGACTGATGACAAAGAAGTTAGCTGTTAGCTGCTTTTTCTTGCATCAGCTTGCTCCAATCAGAAGAAGCCACACACTGGCAACGACCCAGTTCGATGCCCGGCGGATACCAAAACATGTCTGCCCCTCACATTAAGGGCTTCGAGGATGAGGTTATTAGGTTTAGGCTTAGAGGGCTGCTTTCGTGACTGGAGCTCGCAGGACCAACCTCGCACGAAGAAGCGCAAAGGGTTCTGGGGATTGGGAATGCTTCGCTGAGCGCCCAGGGTGTCATTATTGGGATGACTGACCTGTGCACTCCTGATGATGCATGCGGCGGAAGAGCTACTACGAGTGATGTGCGTTTAAACCCTTGATGCCAACCCCAAACTCAAAGTCCGAGGGCCTGTAGATGCCAGGGGCTCATGTACATAGGTTGCCCATGCCAACCCAGATCGAAGCTGCCCTTCGGTTTGGGGTTTACAGTAGAAGCCCAAAAGTTGGAAACCCAATAGCCTCTATCCTTAAGAGTAATGTATAGGGAATCCCAGCACTATTTGGCCTTAATCCGGTTTGCAACTTTGTGGGGTTTACTATAGGGCTTGGGGTTTAGGAATTACGGTGTTGTTGGTGTTCAGGGTTTGGTGGTTAAGGGGTTTCGGGTGTTGGAGTTAAGGGTTTAAGGTGTGCGGGTCAGAGGTTCGCAGCCAAGGGCTGCCTTCACGACGCAAATCGGTATTTCTGACTAACCATGCAGTCATGCATGTACCATGCACTGCCCAGGCTCCCCCAAATTCAGCTTCGTAAACTCTTACTCCATAAACCTTAAGCCCTATAGCCCCGAAACCCCCACGACTTTCCTAAGCCCTAATCCGGACCTTCCTGAGAGCACGGACAAAGGTTCCCGTAAGCCTCGACAGAGAGCCATGAGGTGTCCGGTTCAGGGCCCAAGTTCAGGGAGTGGGATCTAGACTAGGTGCCCCAGTAGTACCCTTTTACCCTTTCTCTTTTTGGGTTCACTTATTAAAACCGAATAGTAGGAAAAAGGGTACCCTTATTATTAAGGGGCTACTGGGGAACCTAGTAGAGGCTGAGGGTTCGGGGTCTGACAGCTCCGCTTCCCAGCTGATCGGCAGAGCCTGGGTTCATAAAAGGATTTAAAGCTCCAGGGTTTCGGGTGTACCCAGAGAGCCCAATACCCCTTAATTAAGGAATATGGCGTAAATTATATAGGGCTTCATATTATAATTTAAGCTATATTCCTTAATTAAGGGGTATTGGGCTCTTTGGGTAGGGCGTCGGGGGCTTGGGCGTGGGTGTATGGGCATGTGTCTGAAATCGGGCTCCTCTCTCTTATAGCAGGGAGTCACGCAAGGGCACTAACGTAGAGAAATTGTCAATATGGGAGTTCGACTTGTGCTTTCTGGAGTAGACGGAAGGCGAAGTTGAGTTGCGAAACAGCAGGGAACAATGATGGCCGTGCAAGCCCGCCGTCCACCGAAACACCAGATACATACAGACATGGATGCATAATCACATGCAGATATTCGTGTGTATTGACATGTGTGAATAAACACACATATGCATACATACATACATATATATATATACATAAGTAAAGCAACAAATCCAAATGTTTGTCTCCAGCCCTCTCTCTCTCTCTTTCTCTCTCTCTCTCTCTCTCTCTCTCTCTCTGTCTCTCTCTCTCTCTCTCTGTGTTCGAAGCACATTTTCCCAAGGCTTGTGAACTTGAAGGCCGATGCCAATGCCTTGGGTCCCAAAGGCCGTGCCGGCTCCAGGGCTGGGGTAGTCTCCTTAAACATTTAGGGGGTTAGGGTTTAGGGTTATTGTTTGTATTCTTGTTCCTATTAAACCCAAGAGAATATTGAAGACACGACTTTTTATTATGGTTTTAAGCAGGGTTTAGGGCTTTAGGGTTTAGGGTATGCGGTTCAGGGTGTTGGTAGGACTTTAGGGGTGTTTGGGCTTTTGGGGCTTTCGGAGGTTTAGGCTTCAGCCTTTTCGTGGTTCGTGGCTTCACACTGAGCTAACACAAACATGGAAGTCTTATGATACCACATGATGGTCTAGGTTCCTGAGTGGTACCCTTTTGCCCTTTTCATTTTAGGGTCCGCTTATTAAAGCCGAATAGTAGGAAAAAGGGTACCCTTATCACAAATGGGCTACTCAGAAACCTAGTGGTCAATATTGCTTTAGGGCCTGGGGGTTCGGCTCTTTGTATGTTTGAGTTGTGGGCGATTGACGCTGTCAGGTTGGTTCAGGGGCTTGGGGTGTGGACCGGTGCAAGCCGACTGGCCAGGATATGGGAGTTTCCGAAAAATAGGGGACCCTAACATAGTACCCCAAATAATAGGATCCTTATTATAAGGACCCCCAAATAAGGTACCCCTAATTTTCGGAAACTCTAAATTTTTATAGGGCTCCCTTATAGTACCCTTATAGTAACCCTTTAAAGGAACCCTAAGGTACCCCTAATTTTCGGAAACTCCCATATCGACTTTTTGGGGATCTTGCAGTTGAGACTGAGAGCTTTGTTCTTGCAAGCCCCTGAACCCCAAATGTAAACACATGAATGCTTGCCAGGCTTGCCAACATCATTGTGGAGGGTTTTCACGTATCAGAACTCGACATAGAATTATAGTTATTGCGGCCCCGAAACCTCTAAGCCCTAATTTCAACACCAAATTGCTACAGCCCTTGGCCGGCCCCAGCGTGGGCGTTGACACTGCCAAGCGCCGAAAAGTTCTGAACTCCAGGACGTCCTACACTCACTTGTAAGCTAGACGCAATAGTATGTAGGTTGGACCATGGCCCTTGCGAATGCTGCCTGAAACCCCGAACCCTAGAATCTATCGCTCGAAACATCTACCGAGCAGAGAGTGCTGATGTTGACTTAGCCCCAATACCTAGCCTTTAAACTTTTTTGGGTTCCTATAGTTTAGTAGGAATCGGAAAGTTTAACCTTGTATTTCTGTGGCGTATTGGGGTAGTAAGTTGAACCTGGAAAATGTCAGGCGACACACCCCTGATGATGGCTGCCATGAGTGGGGATGTGGCGGCCGCTGGGTCTCGTTTGAAGCGGTTTAGAGCGTAGGGCGCAGGGTTGATGTAAGACGACTTTATATGGGTAGTTGTCAAAATTATGGTCCCGTTTTGGGTCCTCAATATAATACGGCACCCAATATTTAGGGTACCCAAAAAGGGACCATAATTTAGAGAACTACCCATATGAGGGCTTTGTCGACTGCTTTGGCGAGCCTCAACGCCACAAACTCGCATCCGTAAGATGCTGGATTAAGGCCATCAGTCATCCATAGGCATCGTGTAAGGCGAGTGTTAGCAGGGCTGTTTCGTGTGTTAGCTGGGTTTTGTAAACCCCCTTGCATGAAGTAAGTCCACATTCGTTTGTCTTGGCTCTTACAGAGTGTAGTCGCATTTTCCCGAACACCCAGTCTGCAATGTCTGGAAACAGGAGCTTCGGATTAAGAAGAGGAAATTGCATTTGGCAGCCTATCCTCGTATATTTATGTGGGGACTTTAGTATATTTATGTGGGGACTTTAGAGGGAAACCATTAGCAACCGCGCGACCCCTATAAGACTGTTCTTTTGGTAGCTAAGCACGTAGGCTTCAAGGCTTCGAGTTAGCGGTTCATGAAGCATGTTGCGGAGGGGTGTGTATGTGTCTGTCTGTGCGTATACATATATATATATATATGTCTGCATACTGCTTTTTTGTTTATTCAGTAGATATGTATGTACATATCATATATCTACAGACAATAAGTACATAAGGATATCCCACCAGAATTTCCTGGGGACCTCGGACCCTTTTGGGCCAGTGACCTCGCCAACTGGGTTCTGTGGGGTTTGCACAATATAGTTTAATCTTCGTCTAGTCAAGTCCAAGAGAATACAATATGATCAAGTTTTTAAGCGCACATACACACATATGTATGTGTATATATATATGTACATATCTATATCTGTGTGTGACTCTGTATATAGATATAACTGGTCGCTTGGGCCGCAGCCAGGCAATCGCGGCCTTGATAGAGGCCGACTGAAGGGGGCCTGTCGTTTAGTTCTTTTGTTTTACATCGGGTTTTAGGGTTTGGGGTCTCAGGCAAGGAGCACTTGGAGGTTCATGGGTGGTCATAAGTAGGGTTATAAGTAAGGTAACTATACTTATAACCCATATTAGGGGACTTATAGCCCCACTTATAACTATCCATGAACCTCCAAGCAGCCCAGGGCAACGTGCCCCGGCTACACAGGGTTTTGACGGTTTGGAGTTTAAGGATTTAGGGTGGTAGGATTTGGTTTCTCTTTGGAAAGACTACCGTAGCCCGTAAGCTGGATGAAGTCGTTCGATTGAAGATGTCTCTTCAGAAATGACGGGCTCATTTGGCATCTTCGAGCGCTGATGATGAGATTGGCTTCTGGTTCGATTTAGGGCCACCTTCCCAGCGAAGCAGATTATAGACTTTTACAGCCTTCAGCCCCAAATAGAGTTTTCTTTCAGGGGCTGCCGTGCAAAGTGATGACTTCGTGGCCGCAAGGTTCTGAGACAGGGTCAGAATTCAGAATATACAACTAATTCAAGCTTAAATACCAGGTCTGCATGACATCTCTCGCAAACATCGTGCGTGCCTCCGTTTCTCCTACCATGAATTGGAAGGTCTGAGCTCAACCTTACGTGATTCAGGTTAAACGCCTTGTATGACATTGAATCCTGAACCCCCCATGCTCTTTCGGTTTGTCAGCACCCCGAAACCCCCGACGTTCTGAAGCCGACAATTCACAGAAAGACAAACCAACTCGAACCAACGAGTCCTTGATGCGATTGGAGGCAGGGGCATCTCTCACGCAGAAGAACAAGGACGGTCGACAGGCGCATGCCCCAGGATTTTGCACTTGCGGGATCATCGGGCTGACAAAGCTTCAGGGTTCAAGGCACAAGGTTTTCGCTGAGCTACAAACCCTAAACCCCAAACTCTGCATCCTGCAAAGTTCTGTGGGGGTTTAGCAGCGATTTGCAAGGCATTGGATCTTTCGGGTGGCTTTGTGCAGCTGGGAATACCCGCGGATGTTTGAATCTCGCCCCCTTCTGGCTCTGTAGGCTTGGGCTTAGAGTGAAAGGTGCTGTTTCTGAAGGCTTTTAAAGAGCAACTCCATAAAACTACTCCACTCCGGCCAGATGTGCCCCAAGAAAAGTCAGAACTAAATGAAACTGCTTGCAGGTGTCGCTATAGGGTTTAGGTTTCGAGACTGGGATATGAGAGTCATTAGGTAGTTTAGTGAACCTACCAGGACTCCGTGTCATGTTTCCTAACCCTAGAATCCCGGGACTCCCGCCCTGTTTAGGTTTCCTTCACCCTAAACCCTTAACAGGGCGTAAGGGTTAAAGACTTCGATTTTCTTTTGGCTGGCATTCAGATACGTACAACCATGCTTTCTTCAAAGCCTTGCTATCAACAAGGCCTGCTTGTTCAGCGCCTTAACTGAAACTACGGCTGTTCTTCAGGACCTCAATCTTAGGGCCGCTACAAGATTCGTTTAATAAATACCTCGACTATTTTGGGGGGCTCCTTATTATACTTGTAGTATAATGGGCCCCAGAGCCCTGTACTAATGATTAAGGCCGCTATACTATATAGTACCCTTAAAGATCCCTAGTAGCCCTTCAAAGGAGCCCTTTAAAGGAGCCCTGTTAAAATTATTAAGGCCCCTATATTAGGACTTGGGTGTCCGGGCCCGGTATCTTCCTGAACCCTACCTAGAGTCTCCATCGTAGGTCCTTTTTGGGGTTATAGTAAACCCCATAAAGTTGGAAACCGGATTAAGGCCAAATAGTGCTGGGATTACCTATACATTACTCTTAAGGATTGAGGCTATTGTGTTTCCAACTTTTGGGCTTCTACTGTAATGTGATTAAGAAACCTAGGGTTCTAGAAGGGTTCTATAAGGGTTTGGGGGGCTTAATGTAGGAACCTGATTAAGAAGCCTTGGTTTATTAGGGTTCCTTATATGAATCCTACTATTTTGGGGTTACAAGGTCAGGGTTTCTTAATCAGATTCCTACATGACCCTGTCGGAGTTTCCGAATTAAGGGTACCTTATTTTGAGGTCCTTATAATAAGGATCCTACCATTTAGGGTACTATATTAGGGTCCCCTATGTCGGAAACCCCCTGATAGGATCCCAACTAAAACAACGGTTAAAGAAAAGGAATTAAAACGGAGACTATAGGTAGAACGAACCCCATACTTGAAGCTCTACACTCATGGCGCAGTCCGAAACAAAATGGGATCCCTTAGTGGCCCAAAACCCAACTTTTCAACTTTTGTGGCTCTTATAAGGTTGTCTTATTGGAAAGTCTGAACTTTATCCCCCATAGGGAAAATTAGGGGAACCTTATTTTGGGGTCCCTACAATACAAGTCCTACTATGGTACTATATAAGGGTCCCCTATTTTCGGAAACTCCCATTTGGGAAGTAATATCCTTTGAGGGTTCCCCCGTAATCTCCGAACTCGAAGCTCCTTAACCAGCCCTCAGCCCAACACCCTAAGCCCGACCTTACCCCCCAAAACCTACCGTTTTAGGGATCCCAAAATATGATTTCCTTTTTTAAGTCCTTCATCCCGAAACCCTAAACCCTCGTTATCCCTAAACCCTCAACCCAAGACCCAAAACCCTAATTCTTGAACCCTAATGCGCCTTTGGCTTGGAGCCGTTTCATCTCAGAGATGCGTTCCTCGCTTGACGGAATGCCGCCGACGCATCTCGGCAACTCTAGTCTCGTCCTGCTTTAGGGTTTAGGTTTGGGTTACGGCTACGGGTTCATCGGTGTTTACAAAGGTTTAGGATTCAGCTTGGGTTTAGGGTTTAGGGTTTAGGTTTGGGTTACGGGTTCATTGGGGCTGACATAGGTTTAGGGTTCAGGTTGATGTTAGGGGTCCATTAAGGCTTAGGTTTAGGGTTCAGGTTGAGGTTAGGGGTTTTTTTCGGGCTGAGGGTTTATGGTTTAGGGTTTCAGGTTTGGGTTTCCGGTTAGTTATTGATTGGGGTTTCGGGTGTTGGGGTTTCAGGGTGGAATCATGATCCTGATACTATAGGATCATGACTCTGATGCAGGACTGGCTGACTGATGCAAGAAAGTGCTCTAAACTAAACCCTAAACCCTAAGCCCCAAATGAGGTCTATGAGGTTTTTTGTTGAGGACTGAGGGCCGAAATAATCGGAGCTGGCAGTCGGGAATATGGTGCGCTATGCTTTCAGAGGTATCAGAAATGAATCTTACTGCTGCTTATTGCTGCTGTTGTGCTGGGGCAGCTTCTGACATGCGGACTTCGTGTTCAGAGCGTTTCCGGCGATGGAGAGCTTAGGGAATGTGCACAGGTCGAAAAGATATTCAGGGAATGGTGTTTACCTAGGGTTTATACAATTAATAGGGTTGAGGGTTTATATCTTAGGGCTCAGGGTTTACATGACGGGGTTTTGGGATTCCCGGGAGCCGGTAGTGCGATGTGATAGTTCACGGCTGAGGCATGGGCATCGTAGAACATAGTCCCTACCGGAGCCGCGTGGTCCGTGTCTTGCCCCAGCTACGTAACTGCCTTCATTCTATATTCATGGCTTTGCGGGAGTTTTCTGCATTGCTGCGTTCTACTGACAGGAATTTGGTTGCTGTGAGACTGTATTCCTGTTGCAGTTGGTGTTCCTTTGCGATAGACATAGGAGTTGAAGTTGGCTCTTAGTTCTGTTATTGTGGTATGATGGCATGTCACTCCCTGATTCATCGCAGTGCCAGTGAGTCCCGTGAGCGTTGCCTGCCTGAGCGAGTCCGACACTCCTGAAATCAGTGTCAATGTTAACATTTACAGCCATATACACATCATATACATCTACATCTACATCTACATGTACATCCATATATACATATATATAGATAGATAGAGACAGATATAGATATAGATATGGATGTGGATATATAAATATACACATATTCATAATTCATAAAAGCCCTGAACCCAGCCATCCCGAGAACCGGAGCCGAGGCTATGCTGTGCGGAGACAGCGGAAGACCAGGCACCAGGGGGCCGTTAAGGAGGGTTTAGGGTTTGAGGGTTTAGGGTCTAGGGTTTGGGGTTGAGGGTTTAGGGTTTTAGGGTTTAGGGTTTTCGAGTTTAGGGTTTAGGGTTGAGGGTTTATTTAGGGTACGGCTTCGAGGCGAAATTCATTGTTCTTTGAGGGTTCAGGGCGGAAGGGAGGTTGAGCCCATTTCTCTCAAAAATGTGTTTGTATTTATGGCATGGAGTGTCTTTTCTGGCATGACCGATGCCTATTCAATAATGAAGGGGTCGAAATCGTGAATGACATGCCATGCGTGGAAAGGCTGGTCTTAGACAAACCGTCAGTGAAGACGTAATCCCCCTCCCCTCACCCAACAAGGCCCCCCCCCCTGCACTTCCTGGTTGTGCTGTCAGAGTTTCAGGTCTAGGGGCTCCCTTAACCCTAAAACATCCGTTGTGATACACCTAGTAGTAGGGTAGGTAACCTTTAACCTTTTGGGGTAGTATAATCCCTATATAATCCTTCTATTATGAAAAAGCTTGACCTTTGGTTCCCCATGATACCCGACAAGTAGGTACATATTGCGTAGTTCGCCAAGCCGACTCCTGACCACATTCCTCGCCTGGATTGTCCCAGTGTGTGTTTCCCTCTTTGGACCAAGTCCTAACTCCTTTTGCGACGGTACGCTAGTCCGAGGTTTCAACACGAGCTCCTGTAGGTAGTTCTACCGCGCAGCATAAAGACGAAGCTCAACAAACTTCCGTCCTGAAGCTTTGAATGCCTCCCAGGCCTAAAGGTTCGAATGCCTAAGCTTAGACTCCACCTGGCCCGAAGTAGATACCTTTCATAGGTTTCAGACCCCCCCAAGTAGGTACGATGTGTATGCTTGGAGGCTTTGGGTAAACCAAGGAACCCCAAGGCCGAGACGGCCTGGAGCCTCAACGCACGGTGCCTTCACGAGCGAAGCCCAGAAGCCAAGAGCACCGGTGTTCTGAAACTTCCCTTTGTAATCGAAATTGTGACAGCACTTAGGGCTTAGGTTTTATATGATATCCAGAAGCCTCGAGCCTAATTCACACAGTTCCACAGCTTGTTTTCTAGGGTTTACGCTTCAGGATATACTCTGCAAAGCTTCTTTGACTTTAGTAACCGCCGCAGGTGCAGAAGCCTTCGTTATTCAAGCTACGAGGCCTTGAATCTTGAAACGAAAATCGGGAAAACGAAACGAAATGCAGCCATCCAAGAACTCACCCTACCATATCAGAGCGAAGAGAAGCAATAAGAGTGAGCCCGTCGGCATTAACTTAAGTCGCATATCGTGAAATGTAGGGGTGTTTGGCATGGGGTTTGGTATTTCGTATTTGGGGTATCAGCGGTTTGGGCGTGAGTCTCTTCGGCTTTACGGCTCGAGGCTTTAGTGCTTCTCAGGTCTGTTGCAAGACTTCACCAATGTGTCGCATCATAACTCAGAAGTGCTGTTTTTGCGTCATGTCCGTCAGTGCTGCGCTCACTTGGGAGGCGGGTTGTCTCGATGTCCTTGCAAGACGCCACGAGGAGATCTTGCACAGGCTCAGTGTACACCGTGATTGCCAGATCCACAACCTGTGTATTCCTCCCCCTCACCCTCCTCCTGCTCCTCTTGGTGACACTGTTACTGCTGCTACTGCTGTTGGACAGGACTAACAAGACCAACAACCACCACAACAGCAGCAAGAGCGACAACAGCCAACGCGCAACACTATTATCATCAACCGCACCAGCAAGAACCGCAAGAACAACAACAGTAGCAACAACAACAACAACCACAACAGCAACAAAAACAGCAGCAACAGCAACAGCAACAACACTAGCATGGAGAGCAATAGCAACAATGTCTCAATTAGACAACACAAACAACCACAACAACAGCAACAACAACAGCGGCAACAGCAGCAGCAGCAGCAACAACAACAACAACAACACTAGCACCAACAGCAACAACAACAACAGCAGCACACGCAGCAACAACGACAACAACCGCAACAATAGCAACAACAGCAGCAGCTACTGTAGCAGCTTCTACTACAACGGTTACGAATAACAATAAGAATACTAATACTAATACTACTTCTACAACTACTAATGCTACTACTACTACTACCACCACTACTACCACTAGTATTAATATTATTACTACTACTACTACTCCTACTCCTACTGCTACTGCTACTGCTATTGCTACTGCTGCTACGACTACTTCTACTGCTACTACTGCTGCTACTGCTACTACTGCTGCTACTGCTGCTACTGCTACTACTGCTGCTGCTGCTACTACTGCTGCTACTGCTGCTACTACTCCTACCACTGCTATTGCTGCTACTGCTGCTACCGCTGCTACTGCCGCTATTGCTGCTACTGCTGCTACTGCTACTGCTACTGCTATGCTACTACTACTGCTACTGCTACTGTTACTGCTACTTCTGCCGCTACTCTACTGCTCCTGCTGCTGCTGCTGCGACTGCGACGACGACGCGGAAAACTGCCGCTCCCCCTCTTCCTACTGCTGTTGCTGCAAGGAGTAGGAGAGCAAATGGTGTTTCAGGCTTTGTCCTTCGGTTTCGGATTCAGAGCAAAGGCCGCAAGATGTGCCTCCGATGTTCGGCTTCTTGGGAGATTCCTGAGTGTCTGTAGAGCAAGGGTCCCGTGTTCACAAGGATTCCTAACCTCCGAGGAGTAGCAGCTGAATTACGGCTCTGACCTTTCCAGATTCTGAAAGCCCAATCTTATCCTAGCCGGAGTTGCACGTCCCGAATTTCGCATATCGTCCTTTGACAACGGGCAGTCTTTTCGCACGCATGTCCGGTAACAATGAAGCCTTAGATGCAGCTGGCCCTGCCAGGCTTGACTCACAGGAGGAACTGCTGCACCTCGGCTCAGCTTTAATTCCTATAATAGGAAGATAGTAACCAACAGGTGTGTGTGTGTGTCTGTAGACATATGTGGTTGCGTCAGCTGCAAACTTGGATTCAATTTCCGGATGCCTTGCCATAGTATCGGGGATGCGGCCTTGACGGTTCTTGTGACAATCCTGAGCTCGAAGCTTCGGTATATATCTTGACAGCAGCTTGTCATGGTGCCGAAGTCTCATGTGCAAGGGGGTGGTGGGCTCGCTCAAGAGCTCTACGGCTTGTGGTCTTGCCGTTTAGCAGATCCAGCCCTAATGCTTTAAACACTAATACATGAATACATGAGGGGACTAGTGCCCTAAACCCTAAACCCCTCAACCCTAAACTCCTAAATCCTACATCCCCAAAGGGGTTGATGATGACAGGTAAGCCAGGATGTGTTTGGTGCTTTGCTCTCCGAGCCCTAAGCCAGATAGGATGTGGATTACCATAGGGTTTAGGTTTAGGGCTTTAGGGTTTTAGGGTTTAGGGTTTTAGGGTTTAGGGCTTAGGGTTTTAGGGGCGGGGTTTAAAGGTTTAGAGTTCAGGGTGGTGTCGGGGCTTAGTGTCTAGGTGTTGAATTTGAATTCCGGGCCCAAAAACCGTCCAAGCACCTTAGCATGAGGCTTGCTACAGGTAACAACCTTCCACCTGCCTAATATAGAGGCCTTAATAGTTGGAATAGGGTTTCGGGGTTCATTCTACTATATTTATAATCAGCAATTCCCCAAAACAGTATTGGTAATCATTTAGGCCCCTATATTATGCCCATCCACGAATCTACCACCCACCTTACTCGGGGGTTTGTTTGGGGCCTGCGACCTTATGGAACCTAAAGTCCTGAGCGCTAAGCATTCAACCCTTCGTCCCATAATCCCTGATTCCCCTAAACCCTATTGGCCCTATTGGCCCTAAACCCTAAACCCCCCAAACGCGAATGACATTACTGCAGGCTCCGGCTTACACATCCAAATGCAGCGCAGGCATGGCAAAACCTCCCAGGGGTCTCGAGGTGCAGGGTCAGTACAGCTAGGAGTTTAGAGTCCATAGCGCTCAGGGTTTAGGGTTTAGGGTCGTTGCCGGCACACACCCAAAGCCCGTGCTGAAAAAGGGTTTCGGGTCGTGAGTCTAGAGTCAAAAGAAATGGGAGTTCCGAAAATATGGCGTACCTTATTTGGGGGTTCTTATAATGAGGATCCTGCTATTTGGGGTACTCTATTCGGGTCCCCTATTCTCGGAAACTCCCAAATAGAGATGTGGAAGTATAGGGTGTGAGTCTTTTTGGAATTTGGGGCATGCTTATTCAATTGCATCTGCACGGTATTGAAGACTGGACATGCCGGCTTAGGGTATGGATCGGGGCACTCAACCGTTCATCACTTGCCCCCAACACATCCATCAAGCCCCAAAGCAAAACCCCGCAGCGCGAAACCCTAAATCTAAACTGAACCTGAAACCCAATGCCCGAGAGCCTTAACCCTGAATCCTAACCCGCAAACCCGCCAATCCCTTATGCAACCCACCTGGTTGGCTGGGTACAGTGGGTTGTTTGGAAGGAAATAACATCCCTTGATCTAGGTACGAATTTCGCGTGGGGGGTTCATGGGTTCGGGAACATTTATTACGACTCTCACTAAGCCCACCGATACCAGCTATGCAGCGTGGACCTTGCTGGAACTCCGATCCCAGAAGTCTAACACACTCATGCATGGAGTTTCGATTCCTCTTCTCAAACGGATAGGTCTGAACATTTGGGTCTCGCTTGAGGTCCATATGATAAGAGTGGCATAGCTCTGTGTCAGTGACCCTAAGCTAGACCCTACTAAGCACCAGGGAGCCTTTCGGATTCGCAGGTCGGCCGCGTCCGCTCAAATATGGATGAGATGAACGGGTTGCAAGGGACCTCGGGACCAGGCCGAGGTTTCCTTTAAGGCTTTAAGGGTCATAGATACTTCTGAAAGGGTTCCTTTTAGGTTTCCATTAAGGGTTCCTTTGAGGGTTCTACAAGGGGATAGGACTCAGAGTTTCCGGATTTAGGGTTTCAGGCTTAGTGCATTGCAGTCCCTGCTCAAAAAAGGATTTAGGGTTTTGGGGTTTCAACTGTCATGATCTATTCATCTTTTCAGGCATGTTCTCTTTCTCCGGGAGGTCTGACCTCCCTGTGAGCTGTTACTATTGCATTGGCGCCCCGCTTGTACCAGTGTTGTTTGCAGAGTGTTGGATGCAAGTTAGCCCGTGGGCCGCACAACCACGATAGCCAGGGATTGGAAAAAGTCGTAGGGGCTGCGGCATTTCCGGTGTCTCTGTCTGCATGCCAGGCTGTATAAGTAGGCGTGCGTCTAGGCGTCTCGGTATCTGTCTGTCGGTAGGTCGGTCGGTTTGTCTGCCTGCCTGTTCTGGGTGTGTGTATGGAGCATGGACCAGGAATCAACATGACGCTTGCCCGATGTCCCACTGGCCTTCAAACCCAAAGCCTTTATTCCTGAATCCTAACTGGCCGAAGCCCGAAACCCTGAACCCCAACTGTTCCTACCGACACACTGGCAGCTTGATGGCCTAGCAATTCGGAGAGTGTAATTAGCTTCCACGAATTGAAGCTTTTCAGATTTACCTCGGAGTTACCATGCACTGCGGGCCTCGTCCTTGCTAAGTAGGAGGGAAGAAGCTGTGCCTACCAGAAGCGGTGGTGACGCCTTCCGAACCGAAACCACCCTGCTATGCGAGCTCGTCCTTGCAAGGCCTAACCGGCTGCCTAACCGGAAACCCTAAACTTTCAACCCCAAAAAACCCCAAAACCCTGAAACCCTAAACTTTCAAAAAGACGCGAACAGGCCTAATGTAGGAAGCTGATTAAGAAACCCTGGGCCTATAACCCCAAAGTAGTAGGATTCATATACAGAACCCAATAAAGGCCCAAGGTTTCTTTATCAGGTTCCTACATTAAGCTCAAACCCTAAACCGGAGCAGTGGACAGGTCGTCCCTGGGCGAGCATTGCTGTGGCTGAGTTCACGCCTTCCCACACGCAGAGCTCCCAACTGCATTCTTCTGCACCTTTACCGCTCTTAGGAATTATGTTAAATTTCTACGATAATAAAACTGAAGTAAGTAAGCTTTAACCGTTTGGGGTGTATATACTGCTACCATAATTGTGATTTTGGGGGGCTAGGGTACTCAGCCCCTAAGGAGTTGTCCATGCAGAACTCCATCGCCATGGGCCCGATAAGGACCACCGAGCCTTGAGGGTTAAGGAGTTGGTGATTTAGGGTTTTGGGGTTTAGGGGTTTGGGGGTTTAGGGTTTAGGGGTTTAGGAGTTGGTGATTTAGGGTTTTGGGGTTTAGGGGTTTGGGGGTTTAGGGTTTAGGGGTTTAGGAGTTGGGGATTTAGGGAGACTGGGAAGTTGATTCGGTTCCTGTTTTGGGGGCTCTGTCAGGGTCGCAGGGAGAGGCCGGGATTGCCATTG
The DNA here is from genome assembly GCA_003297005.1 of Symbiodinium sp. clade A Y106. Classification (NCBI taxonomy): domain Eukaryota; class Dinophyceae; order Suessiales; family Symbiodiniaceae; genus Symbiodinium; species Symbiodinium sp. clade A. The sequence continues at coordinate 243,369 of BGNK01000244.1, read as the reverse complement.
AGTCTGTAGGCTAAGTTTGGGCCTTGGGTTCAAAGAGGTTTGAGATTTAGATTTCTCCGGTTTCAAGTCCTGGCTGTTTGAGTTAGTTTGAGCCTGAAGTGTGCCAACCGTGAACGAGTGAGGGGTACTGTATAACTCTTTTGGGCATGTTTTGTGCAATTATTCTTACGGTGTTATTTTGTTACTTCTTTTTCTTTTTGGCCAGCTCTCTCAGATCGCTCGTTTTCGACCCCTTCCCTATCCTGCGGATGCACGGCATCTCTAGCAGCATCAGCACAGTAATAGCTAGTAGATAAGCCATGCAGCCAGCACGAACAGCAGCAACCGCAACATTCATTTCAGCCCGTAGCCGAGACTACACCCCGAAATGCAGATCCGGATCCTCAGCCATAACCGTGCACAACTTTAATTTGTCATAGTTGGGTAACATTTTACATTTTCCTATCCCAACCGTGAACCAGTTTAATCTAAGCCTCGAAACATGTAAGCCCTGAAGCCCCGACCTTGAACCCAGAGCTTCCCAAGCTGCTCGAAGGAAGCCTCGACTCTTCACGACCTTTGAACAGAAGGAAAGTGAAAGGAGCGAATGAAGGGGAGGTCCCCGTTTTTGGGTGGAGTAGTGTTTACCTTGAGCTACCAAGACTGGGGTCCTGATAAGGTAAAAAGTAGGTTATGGTAGTTTAACAAGTAGGGTGTAGGTTAGGGTGGTAAGTAACCTTGAGCAATGCTGGTTTTGCCGCATGGTCCCACAGTCATTGACAAGCCAGGCATGTTTTGGCACTGAAAGGGGGTCTACAAAGGTTGTTTTCGACATGGCGAGCTGCACCTGCTAAACCTTACCTGTCGGAATGCTCTTGCGCGACCGACCTGCAACCCCATAAGCCGCACTCTGAACACTACGGCAAGACTTGAAGATCCGAAACCCATCACCCCCCAAATTCATGTTTCGAGAGGCAGGGCTTCGAATTCTCCAGCAGGGGATCCAAGGTTTTATGGTTTTCGGCTTCGGAGAGGTTCGAGCTCAGATAAGCATGCATCTTCTCGAGCAAGTGGTATCCAAGTAGTCCTAAAGGGCGCAACAGTCCTCTAGTAAGGAGTACTCGGACCCCAAACCCCCAAACCCCCAAACCCTAAACCCTTAACCCCTAAACCCCCAAACCCTAAACCCCCAAACCCTAAACCCCTAAACCCCTAAACCCTTAACCCCTAAACCCCCAAACCCTAAACCCCCAAACCCTAAACCCCTAAACCCCTAAACCCTTAACCCCTAAACCCCCAAACCCTAAACCCTAAACCCTTAGGGCTCAATCCTACAGAAGGCAAGGGAGCCCTCAACTCCTTGGTGCTTAGTAGGGAATGGGGGAATGGATCCCTATAGTAACGCAGTCCCTACATTATCCCCAATACTAGTCTCCATAATCCAGGATCCCTATAGTAGTCCCTATATTATCCCCAATAATAGTCTCCATAATCCATCCCTATAGTAGTCCCTATATTATCCCCAATACTAGTCTCCATAATCCATTCCCCCATTCCCTAGGAAGAACCAGAGAGAAAAGGAGGGAGGAGGCTGCCAGCGCCGAGTGGCGTCGCGTCACCGGCGTGCAGCAGCAACCGGCGGAGGAGGCCCTTGGACTTTTACTTTTACGGTTCTTTCGGCTTTTCACGGCCTTTTTGCTTCAGGGCTTGGGGTTTAGGGTTGAAATCTCTCGGATTTGCGGTTTCGATTTCGGACCTCTTTCGATATGATCCCGTGCATGCATGCCACTATGCTTACAATCGTATTTGCAACCATCATGCTGCGAAAACTGCTGTTGATGATGACCAGCACCTCATCATCAGGAATCATCATCGTCGTCGTTATCATCAGCTTCTTTGTCTTCCTCACGACCATCACCAGAGCATCGGCATCAGCACCACCACCAGCAGCATCATCACCACTGTCTCCGTAGCAATGTGCATTGTCTTTTTAGGCGGTTGGTTCTTGTAGGTGCTTTTCACCTCTGCAGAAGCTGTATTGTCGTTTCCGTGTCTTGATCTCGGTCGTCGTGCTGCCATGGAAGTATCAAGAGTGCTAGACTGCCAGACTGAAAACAAAGCGAGCACCACGAGATCACGAAACCATCTGTGCGAAGTGCTGTAGCAGGTGCGAAGGAGATGCATGGCCCTTCGCAATAGCATGACCTGGTCGTTGAACTTGGGTTTACGCTTCAGGGATCCTCGGATAGCAGAGAGAATCCAAAACCGCTAAACCCAAACCCCTAACCCCTAAGCCCTAACCCTAAAGCGCGTGCCCCTGCGAAAGAGAGGAGACGCTGTCTTTCGCACAGCGAGCCTCGGCCTTCAAGAGCTGGCAGGGTTTAATATAGAGGCCTTAAGAATTACCTAGGATAGGGTTCCTTTAAAGAGGTCAAAAAGGGGCTACTATAAGGGCTATTATACGGATTTAGTATAGAGACCTTAATAATTACCTTTTTGGGGGGGAATAGGGGCCTTAATGATTACCTATACTATTTCGGGGGGTTCCTTAGCCAAAAAAACCCTGTTCTATGACTAAAGGCCCCTGTATTAGGGTTTAGTGTTTAGGAGGGGTTCGTTTTTGACGGTTTGCTTAGGAAATTGAAGAGTTGTTCGATGAAGGGTTCCTGAAACGACCTCTGCTGTCAAGGGGGTTTACGGTTTCGATGAAGAACAGGTTTAAGCCGATCCTTCACCATGCGGCACAAGGCATCGTCCAGTACCCGTATTTTGACATATTCTTTGCGGCCGTGGTCATCACAAACTCCCTGTTCATTGGCTTCGAGGTTTCGATGGCAGATCCCGCAACTGGGCGGCTGCAGAAGATCTGGCAGTTATCGGGCTCAGGGAAGTAAGCTTCAGGGCACGTTAGGTGATTCTGTCCGGGTAAAAGGCCTTCTAGGGCTTAGGGTAGAACATCGTAGGCAGACAAGACACAACGCTCGCGGAGTTATGGATTCTGGGCTTCTGCAAGTACCAGTGCTCCTTGGCAAGCCCGGCAGCAACTGCATAGTATGCACAAATCAGACGTCGGTGTCGTTCAAGGTTTTTTTGGAGAGGCTTACCTGTAAGTCTCCATTGTAGTTCCTTTCTTTCTTTGGCTTAACAAGTCTCATATTCAGGATCCTATCAAGGAGCCCCAAAAAAGGAACTATAATGGAGACTATGGGTAGTACTTGTAGGGGTAATTACTCGACTTCTGGGTTGCCGAGAGTCGCCGTGAGACCTTCAGGCAGTTGTTCTTCAGTAACAAGATTCAAAAACCCAACCCTAAACAAAAACTGAACCCTGAACCATAAGCCTCCGTTTGCATGGAGACACGCCTCATACAACCCTGCAGACGTTGGCCTTCCTGCAAAAAGTTGTGTGATAGGAAGTGGGGTTCAGGGTTTAGGACTGCTGCGCTTTATAGGGATTTAGGGCTTAGAGGGTTTAGGGCTCAAAGGTGACTGATGTTGCCACTGCCTGAGGTCAATGACACATTGCTTACGCGGCCGGTGTGGATCCAAACAATTCAATATACTTACACTGCTCTGCAGCTCGCCTACATGGACAACTTTGTCAGTTGATTTCTTGGGGTTCGTGACTAATGTAGGGGCCTCAAAAATTACCTGGACCTATACTATTTGGGGTTCCTTATTATAATTATTTATAGTAGAATGGGCCCCAAAACCCTGTTGTAAAGATGATATAAGGCTCATATATTATAAATTAGTAGTATCCTTATAGATCCCTTATGGTAACCCTTATAGACTCCCCTTAAAGGAACCCTTATGGACTCCCTTTAAAGGAACCCTTATAGACTCCCTGTAAGGAACCCTTATAGACCCCTTTAAAGGAACCCTTATAGACTCCCTTTAAAGGAACCCTATTCTAATTATTAAGGCCCCGAAACTGTGGACCTCGGTGTGTTTTCCTCAGCAGACTCGATGAATACCCCTTAATTAAGGAATATAGCTTAAATCATAATATGAAGCCCTATATAATTTAAGCCATAATTCCCCTATAGAACCCCTATAGATCCCTTTAAGGAGCCCTTTAAGGAACCCTAGGTATTCCTTAATTAAGGAGTATTGGGCTCTCTGGGAATGACTCGAGCATAAGGCGACTTTGAGGGTTTTTGACTGCGTCTTAGCGGCTGAGTAGCTGGGAGCTTCCGAAAATCATGGGTACCTTGAAGTTCCTAAAGGGCTACTATAAAGAGTACTTTAAGGGTTCCTGTAAAGAGCTCTATAAGGGTTTAGAGTTAAGGGGTGCCTAATTTCGGGGTCCTTACAATAAGGATCCTAGTACTATGGGTGCTATATTCGGGTCATCTATGTTCGGAAACCACCAGGTAAGCTTTGATCTTTTTGTGGTTGTTGCTTTGGACGCCAGGAGGCGAAGCAACCAGAAAACAGGGTAACAGGATTTTGTGACTTTCGATTCCCCGAAGGGTCCCAGGTACCGTTATGGGGGATGCTTCCCTGAATCATAATAGTAATTCCTAGTATAGATAAACCCTACATTCTACTATATAGGTACTTTGGACCCTTTGAGATTCGTACCCGCGAAGACCTCGCAGTTTTGCGCATGGAGCTCAGTAGGACCCCCATGAAATATTGCAATCGCCGACTCTAGTTCCCTAAGACAGACGAGCAGGGGAGGTGCCAGGATCTTTAAGACCACCTGCAGCAGAACTTTCGAAATGGGAGTTTCTGAAAATTAGGGGTGCTTTATCTTGGGGTCCTTATAAGAAGGATCCTACTATTTAAGAATTTAGGCCACTATATCAGGGTCCCCTATTTTCTGAAACTCCCAAATCTATGAACCTATGACTGAGAATTTGGAGGCTCCCGAAGTGGGCGTTGCTTGGCCCAAGAAGGCCCTGTCAGGTTCATACGCACTGAAGCACGTACTTGGAGGTTCATGGGTAGTTATAAGTGGGGTCAAAAGTCCCCTAATATGGGTTATAAGTATAGTTACCCCTACTTATAACCCTACTTAGAACTACCTATGTACCTCCAAGTAGTGTATGTTACCCTGGAGCTCCTCATTATGGCTGGACCACCATGTACCACAAAGCCGATTTCTTATTACAAGGCCTGTATATGCGTAGCCTTCATAGGAACCCTTAAGAGGAACGGTGTCTTCTAACTACTAAGGCCCCCGTAGTAGCTTTCCTCACAAAGAGAGGATGGGCTTCAGAAGCCTCTGAGACTGGACGCGTGCAAGAGGAATCGGTAGAGCGCTTTGGGCTTAGGGCTCATTAGGTTTAGGGGGTTTAGGGTTTAGGGTCTAGAATCAGAGAAGCTCTTTTGGCTTAGGGTTGACTGCAGCCCATAGACTTAAACAACTCCTTTTCTCCAAACCTTGATCTTTAAATTGAGCCCAAAAATCTCAAGACATCAGTTTAGGACATAAGATGTTCAGGCTTTATCGTCCCGGTCCGTATTCTTCAACCTTGGGGGGTCATGTGCTTCGCTCTCAAGCTATCTCCTCACGCGAGATAGGATGTCCGAACTCCCAAACTCTTCGCTGCGTACGCCATGCATAAAGCCCATGGCAACAAAGGTTCACTGGCGAGCTGATCCTTCGAATTTGGGCCGGCGGAAGCTCAGCTACATAGCAACAAGCTGATTCAATCGTTGAGTGGCTAGGTCGGAGCATAGAAAGCTGTTCCCGTGGCAAACAGACAGTTCCATACAGTACAAGGAACCCTCAAACACTCAGTTCGAGGTCCCGAAACACCCAATGAAGCAGTGCCAGTGTGTACCAGTATTCATGGTAGCTGTTTTGTGCCCACGTCCTCCTTGCCGCTGGAGAGCGTTCCGGTGAGGCTCGCGGATCTCCCCTGAAGCCCTAAACCCGAAACCCCCGATACTTTCCTATACTATTTTGGGGGGGTTCCTTATTATAATACTAGTATAAGATACCCCTAAAACCCCCTTCTAATTATTAAGGCCCTTGTAGTAAAGCGTAAACGAAGCAGTATCAGGACGGTGGCGAGGGCCCCAGTCGTCATAGTACGGGTGCAATGGAAAAGGGCATAACATAAGGGGAACGCAAAGGCCAGGAATCCCGATAGCCGAACACTGGAATGGTCATGGTAGTAATGACCACCATAGCACGAACTTGTCGAACACAGTTGGTGTGACAATAACACCAGTATGGGATGGTTGATGCAGTAAAAATTCAATCAACGCTGCTAATAGTAGGAAGAAGAGTAATAACAAGAACTAGAAGAGCACGAATGGCCATACTCAGACTAAACACAGCATAGACAATTGTGGCGGCGGCATTCAATGGCAAGATTCCTTTATACGAGAAGTCAGCGAAAGCTGGCTTAGTGGAAAGCAGCGGGCCGGACGCTAATGGCTAACCCCCGATCAACCCCAACCCTAAAAACGCTTAATGTAGGAGCCTTAACAATTTGGTTAGGGTTTTGGCTGCATATTCTACTATAGTTGCAATAAGGAACCTGCAAATTAAACCCTAGTCTAAACCCTAAACCCAAAACCTTAGAACCTACTTCTGCAGACCCCTCCAGGCTTGTCCGAGTGTGAGTGTCAAAAAACCCTAGTCATTATGAAGGCCGCTACTTTACCCCTTGAACTCCAAGCCTGGAGGAAAACATTTCTTCTGCTCGAAAGAGTGGCCCTGGGTTGCTTGGCGGCGACAGCAGGGCATACATTATCCGAAATTTTCTACAGACTTCATGTTTAGGGCTCAAGGTCCTCATGATAAGAGTGTTCTCACAGAAGTCCTATATACTACTTGGGGTTGATTTTTGGGGTCTCTCATGTCAGGTGGTAGGGTTTAGGGTGCAGTAGGGCACATGGGCCTTGACCCTACATTGGGTGTGAAGGTCAAGAAAGCAACGGGTTCAGGAGGATTGAGGACTTCAGAGTGGAGACTGGTTCGAGTTCTAGGTGCTCGAAGACTGGGTTGAGCTTTTGTGGGCCTCCGGATCCTGGTCGACGGGTGTAATATAGTGATGAGAGATTGTTTGCCGTAGTGTAGCCTGAAACCTCACCTTCGCCTCCCGAGTGCGAGGGCTACAAACTATAGTGGGGGCAGAATCATGAATAATGGATACCCCAGAATTATGAGTTGAAAAAAAAGTTACACTATAATGAGCCCTATAACCCTATTCTACTTAGCAGGGCTCCAATAGTGTAGCGTTACATTGGATGCGAATTCGTATTCCAGGAGTTGCAAGCGACGACTACAACCTTGATAGTTGCTATGCTTGTAGTGATGATGGTGATGACAAGTTTAAGTCTTGTTTCGATGGTGGCTATTCTTATGATCAGAATTTAGCAAGTTTGGAATGTTACTATCCCCCGTTTTCGATGATGATGATGATGATGATAGTACCAGTCTACACTTTGTGGTATCATTGCTCGGTGACGGTGGTTGCAGAGGCACAGGTCATGCTCTGACGGTGCTATCACTGGTGGTAACCATGTTCTCTCTGCGCTGGTAACATGTCTAGCCATGGTGGGGAAGAGTACAGGGCTCTTGTTGATGCTGATGCCCGCGAACTCGCCCACAGCGATAACAGCTGGTGCGATAGCGGCCAACAGCACAAAGACAGCTCAATGCCAACACAAGCGTCGTCATCATCGCTTTTTCACCCATGTGCCCACGCGAAGAACGACAGCCAACATAACCCTAAGCTTCCTGAAGCCCTAGCTTTCGAGCTGCCTTCTCAGTGGAAGTTGATAAGGGCTTGGGGGTTTAGTATTGGGGCCTTGATAGTTCGAATGAGGTTCCAGGATTTTTAGGGAAAAAGCGTACATGTTACATGGACTACAATGGGACGGCGTTGCTGATCAGGCCTCCATCTTCGGGCTATTTGTCGACAGCTTGAGGTTGAGTGAGGGACGCCTAATTATGACTTCTTTGATATGGGAGTTTCCGAAAATAAGGGACCCTAATATCGTACCCTAAATAGTAGGATCCCTATTATAACGACCCCCAAGTAAGGTACCCCTAATTTTCGGAAACTCCCATATAAGTCCTTCAAGGTTGAGGGGCTCTGGGTGGCATTGTGGGTCTCGGGCGGTTTTGGATGCGTTCATTGTGGCGAGCTCCCTCTGGGAGGTGCTGATCCTTGGCAGCAGAGACGGTTCAGGGCTGCTAGGGTCTATTTGGAGGTTCATGGGTAGTTATAAGTAGGGTTATAGGTAGGGTTCCTTTAAGTGGACCTATAGGGCTATAGGGTTCAGAGATTAGGGTTTAGAGTAGTTATAAGTAGGGTTATAAGTAGGGTAACTATACTTTTAACCCATATGAGGGGACTTATAACCCTACTTATAACTACCCCTGAACCTCCAAGTATGAGTTATGGTTTTGGGGGTTTGGGAGTTATACCTTGGATCCTGCCCCCACTCAGTAAGAGTTGAAGGATACTTATAGTAACTTATAGTGTAGATATATAAAGACCTTCATAGTCGCCCTATTATCGATTGTTACTGCATGGTGGCAGTACCCAAGTTACACGAATGATAACTCCAAGGTTTTTTTGCTTTGTATCAGGGGCTCCGGAAGTGTCTTGCGGGACTGAGGGGGGTGGGGGGGGGGGGGNGGGGGGGGGCTGTGGATGAATTTAGTGGGGCTGGAAAGGCTACGTAAATCTTCTACTACTACAGTTTCACCTTTTGGCTTAGTAGTATATTTATTTCTGCGTGGCTGTTAGCAGTATCACTATCATTTTCCATTACGGCACATCTTTTCGGCGTGGTTGTAACCCTAGTACTAGGTTTGTATAGGGTTTAGGGTGTATAGGGTACCCTGATACCGAGAACAGCCGGAGCAGAGAAATCCTGCGCACGCCGTTGTTGCGCACAGCCTGAAGTCCATCACCCTTATCCCATTAACCCCCCCCTCAACCCCTCAACAGAAATAAGTCATTTAACTTCGAATAGCTACAATTAGACTGCAGCTGGATAGCTCGCTCTTCCTAAGCTTTTCCAACAAAAAACCCGACGCCGAAACCCAGGATCGATACACCCCAAACCCCAAACCCTAAGGGTGCGAGCGCCGAAACCCCAAAATGGCAGTGCTTAAAACCCTAAACCCCAAACCCTAAAGGCCCTAAACCCTAGACCTCCTAAACCCCAAGCCCTAAACCGCCGAAGCCCAGGATCGATATCCTTTACGCTGTTTACGAAGCTGCTGGTGACCTGGAACCTCCGCCAGAGGGGCCCTTTTCAGGGTCTTAGGGATTAGGGCTCTTGGGGCTTATGGGGTTTAGGGTTTTGAGGGTTTATGGGGTTTAGGGTTTAGGATTTAGGTATAGGGTCTTAGGGTAAAGGGTTTCCTTAACCCCAAATGACCTACCTTTTTGAGATATATGAAGAAAGCATATTAAGGAGCCATAGAAAGGTAGGTGTCCAGGTTGGGCTTGGGTTTTTAGAGGTTGGGATTTCAGCATTTAGGGTTTAAGATACTCCGGTGGTTTAGAGTTGAAGGGCTTAGATTGCTTCATAGTCCCATGCTTCCAGATCCCGAAGAAGGCAGTGCTTTCATGTTTTCCATAAATTCTACATTACATATCAGTCCTAAGCATGTCCTAAGCCCCACCAAAACGCTGAAACTCTACGTAAGCCCTCAAAAGTTGGCAAAACAATGGCCCCACAGCCATTTTGGCTCAAGTTGTGGCTCAACAGAACAGAGTGGGGCGAAACTTCGGAGAGGGGTGAAGAAGGTGAGGGCTCATGGCATTTAGACTCTCCAGGCCTGTTCCTGTCTCTAGTGAGGCCCAAGCCCCCCCTGAGCCCCCGACCAAGAAGCCAAAAATGACACTCGCTGAGACTGCAGGTGCGCACCCGAAAGCGGACCCTTGCCTTTTACCTGTAGAGAGCGCTGCACAGAACCTACTTGCCCAGAGCCCGGAACGTCCTATCTCACATGCGGATATCCTTAACCTTTGGACCCTTATCCCTCCAAACAAAAGGTTCCGCCCCAAACCCTCGCAGGTCACCAATGGCACTCCTGAGTCCCCCAGAAACACGACCTACGTTATCTTAGGACAAAGCCCGAGAACTCCCGATCACCTCACCAACCTCAGCTTTGCCCTGAAATCAACCATAGAGGTCATCAACAGGTTCATCCAATCATGGGCTCCAGGCTTCAAGTACTCCAC
>BGNK01000244.1:210571-233061 GCA_003297005.1 Symbiodinium sp. clade A Y106 | reverse complement strand
AAAACACTGTGGGGTAATATCGTCCAAATAAAACACCAGCCGATCCTCTTTCCCAGTAGGGCCCTAATCCACTCGTGTACCCCATGGAAAGGCAGCACTCGTGTTGTTCTGATAGCCTTTAACTCACTCCACGCCCGCAGTCTTTCCACAGACCACAGATCCATGCTGAACCTCGTCTGGAAGGTCCCAGCGCCGAGCCCGGAGGACTTGGACAGGTGGCGTAGGCAGTCATGTCGACAGAGAGGACTGAGAGAGTACATGAGAGAGCGAAGCACTGAACTCCATAATGGAAGGAAACTTACTGCACCTCACGAAGACCCCTGAAAACACATCGTGCTGTCCTCATCTCTGTACCTCTGAAACCGAGAAAAAAATCATAAAAACTCTAACCATCGAGATGATGAGGACATCACGACAGTTTTGTCGGGTCTGCTCTCGGTCAGTCTGTCCCTCCTCTCTCCCCCCTTTGGGTCCGGTTATCACAAGAATATGTTCGGGTTGGACTCCTAGGAGCTATGGGCCTCCATATAACATGGGTTTCCACGACTGCCCACATTTCCAAGGACGTATAATTAACTTGGGTGAAGCACTCCTGCCATGGCCGAACATGTGCCCCACTGCTCCGCATCGATCTGGAAACAGCGCCGGCTGGGGGATGTTCCCCGTTGCTCTGCATCTATCTGGAGGCAGAGCCGGCTGGAAGACGACAACACTTAAAGAGTGCAGCATGCCACCAGGGCTTCACCGTCCCGCTCAACACCTGCTGTAATTTACATGCTGGGAGATTCATGGGCGTATGCATACCTGGCTGGAAGCGCACGCAAAACCGCATACCGAAGATGATTCCTGAATTCCTGAATTTGGCATGGCTTGCAAAGACAGAGGTCAAGAATTTACTGCATGGGATCCTGGACTCTGGCTGCGGCACATCGAGCACAGGGCCTACAGATCGTGACCCTGCCGTGTATTTACTGCATGGATGCTGGACCGTGACCCTGCCTGGAATTTACTGCATGGATGCCGGAATTTACTGCATGTGGAATTTGCTGCAGGGCCAAGATTCAAGAGTGGAGTGGTGCTGGAGCAGGAAATAAAGGAGGCGAACGCGGAGTGTCCACAGCCGCGGCAGAAAGCGCGTGTAACACGCGACATCTGCACAGGGGCGAAGGACAGAGACAGAACATGGCATAGGGTGGAGACAAAAGAGTGCGAGCTAACGTTTTCTCGTGGGAGTGAGTGCTGGCAGTGATGTATGATTGAGTTGCGCGAGCAATTTTGTGGCTTGAAGTCGATGCTGAATAACGGTCGTCGCGAAAGCCTTGTATAGTGCGTTCTCCTTGTAGTCCAGTCAACAGACCCTGCATCGTAGGTTCGTCCTAGCCAGGCGGGAGGCAAAAAAAAATGGCCCCACAGCTGCACAGAAGCCCCAAACAGAGCATGTATGCAACCCCGGCAAGAGTATACAGAAGCCGAGGGAAGCCCCTGGGCCCTGAGCTTGGAAACTTCCAAGCCCGAAAGCCCAAACGCTCTCCTATACTATCGTACCCTTATAGATCCCTTATAGTAATTATAGATCCCTTATAGTAACCCTTATAGACCCCTTTAAAGGAACTCTATTCTAATTCTCAGGAAAGCCTGGATGGCTTGACGGGGTTCAAGGCATTCCGGATCATCCGAATCACGCGAATCCTCAAGACGGCTCGACTGATGAGGACCTGAAACCGCCTTACTTGCTTTCTCTCGTGCGATTCGGGTGTGGTTTCCGGAAGATTGCTCGAACAAGAGATAGAGGGTTTGGAGTTCGAGCCAATAATCTTTCTCTCCGAAAGTGCATGATCGCCTCGTGTCCTTGTCGGGTCTGCTAGTGCCTAGGAGTCTAGGAGGGTGGTAATTTTGATGAGGCCGGTGAAATTCAACACCGGCTGGGCCTAACTGACACAAAGCCTGCTTGTGAATGCAGAATCGCTGCACGGCATGGGGCGATGAGAACTTGGTGCCAGATGTTGTGACAACATCATGTGATACATTTTCCACCAAACATCAAGAGACCCTATTCGTTTAGGCCACCAATATAGCCCTCAGCTCCTGCCCCAAGCACAAAAGGGCGTTCAACTCACAGGGAAGTTGAGTTCAACGAAAGGGCTGAACTTATCGGAAAAGAAGGTGTTGAGTGCAAAACCGGTGTTGAACTTACCGAACAATAATATAGGAGAAAAGCGAGGTCCCGAGTAGCAAAGTTGATTTCAATGCTGGTCCTGGTTGAATTTTTGAGCATAACTCTCCGCTGATTCTTCTGCATGATTTCGGTGTTCAATATCGTCCGGATTGTTGCCCTGTAAGTTCAACGCAGGTTTTGGACTCAACCCTCTTCACCAGGATGAAGCTTTTTTTCGGTGCTCTAAACCCTAAACCCTTGACCCTAAACAGTTTCATAAAGAGGCCTCGATCTGATTGGCTTCATTGACCTCAGGTGCTGTCTTTGGGTTCGGAGGCAAGTTCTGTAGTTTAAGTTGTGCAGCGACTGCGGCTTACGGAGGCTTAGGGTTATTGGTTTTATGAATTAGAGCCTATAGGGAAAAGGGGAGTTCAATGAGAATAGCAAGATTTGTAGCGATAATAGTGCCACTCACAGAAGCAGTAATCATCACAGTGATAATAATCGGGACTCTAGCAAGCATCAGGATCATACAAGTCTTGCCTGGTTCTCCTGTATACCAAGCATTTCTCGTGTTGATGATATCCATCGGGTTATTGGTTTTCCACATACACACTGGTGTTGTCTCTCGACAGCGCGAAGAGAGGGTTTGACTTGGTATATCGCAGGGGGGGGCATCATTGAGAATGTACTGGGGTTTCCTGTACCCCCAAAGTTCGCCGCACCCCTGGCCCTGTTTGGAAATCTGAAATCTCGAAGGATCTTCCGATTTGTTCTGGCACTGCGGACCTTGATCACATCAATCACTCACACGCTCAAGTCTCCCAGCTGCCATCTGGAGTTCGTTGCATTGATGCCCATGACCCAAAAGCCTCTCCCTGTAGGCATACTTTAGGACATGGCTGTGGCTCGGGTCAATCTATGGAATCTATGGCCTACGACCCGACTCGAAGTTTGGGCAGCAGAACAGTGCATGCTCACGTGTTCCTACGTCCATCAATTCCGTGGTCGATGTCATGACAGTTTTGGCTAAGTGCTTTCTTTGGTCGGAGGCATGCAGTCCTTCCACACGCTGTCCCCCTGCCCATAAAGAGAGGAAATGATACCTCATGGCACAGCCGAAAATGTCGCACAACTTGTGCCCGAGGTCCAATGTTATGAAGAGTTCGGGTGCCTCGAAACCCTAAACATTATTATTATTATTAAAATATTATTACAAAAAAATCACCTCTGTAAAACCTGAGCCCTGGACCCGGGCAATCGAGTGGCTTTCGGAGAAAGCTTGGCGCAAGGTCCCTGATTTGGGCGCTGATCCTGCTGGCCTTGATAATGTCGCTGGGCTGTGTTTTTGTTCACATCGACTTCAGGGTTTAGGATTGGTATAGTCTCAGTTTTTAGAGTTTTAGGGTATTGACCCAGGGATGTAGCTGCTCATGAATCTCCTAGACCACCGTGTCCTGCAATACGCCAGTTCGGATTTTGGACTCTTGAAGTCGAGCCTGAAAAGAAGACCTTAAGCCCCAAACAGTAGAGCCTAAAACCTGAAGCCTCAGTTGCTCAACCTTTGAGATGTTTTGGGGGTGCAGGGGTGAGGTGCAAGCCAACTAGGCAGCTGAAAATTCAAAGCAAGTCGGAACGCCCTCGCCCTAGTAGGGATTGATGGGGCTTGGGAGTTCGGATGTCGATAACATAAGGGTCACCGTAAGGGTTTGTCATATCGCATGGAAAAACGCGCACGCTTAAGGTGCCTCTCGTTGTTTGGGACGGGAGGTTATGATGGTATTGTCAGTGTCTATGATGTTTAAAGTGCGTCTCACCAGTGTTTGTAGGATCACATGGACCCTGTTAACTACAACGAGAAGTTGTTCTGCTATTATCGTTTTCAGGCTGAGCGCTGGGGATGATATGCACCTGCACATCATCTCCCTTTAAACCCGAAACCCTACGCCCTAAGCACAAACGTTGACAACTGCAGATCCCCAACGCTAGAAACCCTAAAGGTACATCTTCCCTAAATCCTAAATCCTAAAGCCTATAAACCCTAGAGACCCTAAAGGTACATCTTCGCGCTCATGTTCGTGCAAGCTGTGCAGGGCTACCTTGCAGATCCCGAGAGCGCGCCTATGTCGGATCCTGGGGCTGTTCAGAGCTAGGGGTCGGGTTTTAGGGTTTAGGGGTGAAGGGGTTTAGGGTTTAGGGGTTAAGGGGTTTAGGGGTTAAGGGGTTTAGGGTTTAAGGCTTAGTGTGTAGGGTGTTAGGGGTCGGGTTTTAGGGTTTAGGGTTTGGGCTTCAGGGTTGTTTTAATCACCAGCTCTCGTCTAGCCTTCGTCCCTTGTTGGTTTGATTCGCTTTCGTTTTCAGATGTGGCTCGTTTATCCACTCCACGAACCTGGTTTCAGTGTCTTATCTCACGTGAACTCAGCTCAGCCAATCTTGTCATACAAGCCCTCATCACTCCCTCAGTCGGTTCTCAAATCTGAAACCGTCTGAAGCCAAATATAGGAACCTGATTAAGAAACCTTGGGCCTTTGTTAGGGTTCCTTATTTATACGAGTCATACTGTTTTGGGGTTATAGGCCCAGTGTTTCTTAATCAGGTTCCTAGATTAAGCCCTAAAACCTTAAACCCGAAAGTATACCCTAAAATCTAAACCATACGGGGGTTTCCAAAAATTAAGGGTACCTTATCTTGGGGTCCTTATCATAAGGATCCTACTACTTAGGGTTCTGCATTAGGATCCCCTATTTTCGGAAACTCCCGTACCCTAAAATCAGAGTGAATCTACTCTTTAGGCTGTTAATGATCGTTGGACCTATAACCCTAAACCCTAAACCCCTAAACCCTAAACCCTACGTGGGTTTAGGGTTTAGAGTGTGAGTGTCAAAAAAATCCAAACCCGGCCGAAGTTGGAACCCCCAGGCTTCCTGAAAGGCTGCTTTGGAGTCTTGTCATCATCCTGCGAAGGAACAGGGTTCTAGATTAGGGTACTATATTAGGGTAGTATGTTAGGATACTATTTAGGGTACTTTATGGAACACCCAGAGAGCCCAATGCCCCTTAATTAAGGAATATGGCTTAAACTATATAGGGCTTCATGTTATGATTTAAGCTATATTCCTTAATTAAGGGGTAATGGGCTCTCTGGGCATACTTCTGGGGGTCTAGCAATTAAGTCCGTCCCCTTTGTTGTGTAAGTATACTCTACGCCAGAACACTCTTCTGGTTATGCAGCTCCCCTGTGGCCTCACAGTGACCAGGTTTCGGGGAGGTAGCCTCTGATTGAACCCCACCAAAACGCGCGTAAATTGCCAGGAAGACTCCGTTGAGGAACCATTGAATGGGTCTGGGATAGGAACTGCTTTGAAGCTTTCGATGGGAGGGTTTGGGATTTCGGCCAGGCTTGTGAAAACCACAAAACCTGAATCGGATCAAAGCCAGAACTGGCTGAGAAGATATACCGTCTGAAGGGCCCTTCAGCAGAGGAACGGGTCATGCATAGTGTGCAGTGTGGGAGTAGCACTAAACCCTTAACCCGGTGCTGCTCTGAAAGAGATCGAAAGTAGTGGCTGAGTTAGATGTTTAGGGCCCAGAACTTTGGGTTTAGGGCTTCGGGGCAGTCCAATAATGTGGCAGCTGAGGAATCCGACGAAGATCGTGCCAACTCATACTTCGGCTCGCTCATCGAGACCATGCTCAGCCACCAAACTGTGCAGACGACCTGAAACCTGAACTCCTTTCAATTGTTTCCCCTCGGTAAAACTCAATACAAACGCTGCGCGGACCTTAAGCCATGCTTGAGACTTCTTCACCTTGCGCTTGTAGTAAGGAAACTAGTCGTGAAGTTTCGGACAACTCCAAGCATATTCGTAAATTGTTACAGGCCTATTTATGACCAGCGTGAACCGTCGAGTATTCTTACCACTTGAGATTTCAGGCGATTTGAGGTCTTGGGCGACTTGCTTTGCTGTAGGCTTCAGGCTTGCAGGTCGCAGGCTGCGGGTTCTTGGGGTGTAGATTTACGAACCTGTGGAGTCTAACGCGAGGGTTACGAGTTTAGGATTTGAGAGTTTGAGGTTCCGGGGGTATCTGGCAGTATGTTTGGGTCAAGAAGGTCTTGAGCAACAGTGATCCCGGTAGTTTGTAGAGTCTCACTTCCAGGCATAGAGCAAGTTCCTGGTTTAAGCTTTGGTCGGGATGTTAAAGATCTGGTTGAGCATCAGTTCTTGGAATGCAAGTGAAGTTCCCATGGCAGCACCCAACTCAGGCTCTCAAGCCTCGTCTGGGTTGAGCCCATACCCCCGAGCCCAATCCGTAAATCTCGGAAGTGCGCAGTTTGTGGAGGACCCCGTAGATCCCATGCCTTCAAGCTGGAGGATCCAGTGCTGGGAATTTCCGAAAATTAGGGGTACCTTATTTTGGGGTCCTTATAATAAGGATAAATAGGGTCCCCTATGTTCGGAAACTCCCAGGTCGAAACGGGGGGCAGTAGCCTAGGTAGCACCCCAGTCATACGGTGTAGAAACATTGAGCTTGTTGTTTGCCAAGCCCTAAATCTCTCGAACGGTAAGCCCGAAACAACCGGAACATCGTCAAGTGCCAGCTCAGACCATTGCGTACATGTTTCTGCGGGGCTTCACTGAAAGCCTAGAGTTTCCGAAAGGAACCGGAAGCCCCGGCGCCCAGGTTTGTTCATGTCCATCTCTGATGGGGTGAGTTGGGAGAATGTGATCTCACCCCTTCTCCACATCTCGCCGGCCGGGTGTGGGCTCGCTTCAGGGATTTTGATACCCACATAGCTGGCACGCGCCACCGTAAATCCCAAACGCCAGGTGAGAGTTCTGCGTTCAAAATCGGCTTACTTGGGGGTGTTAGGATGCATGGAGGGTACTTGGAGGTTCATGGGTAGTTATAAGTAGGGTTATAAGTAGGGTAACTATACTTATAACCCATATTAGGGGACTTATAACCCCACTTATAACTACCCCTGAACCTCCAAGTAAGAGGTTCACGAGTTTTTGGGTTGTCAGGATTTCAGGGCTGAGTTCGACAGAGTTCGGGTTTAGTTTGGTTGCTGCGAGAGGGAGGGAGAGAGAGAGAGAGAGAGACAGAGAGAGAGGCATGTTGGATTCGTTTTCGGGTTGGTCCAAAAATACTAAGGATGCTGCGTTTTTTCTCCGGGGTTAGGCCGGAAGTTGTGTGTCGGAAGGCTTCTGAACAGGCTATGGCATGGTTTCGCATTTTATCGGTGTGATTTATCGACTATGAGGAGCATTGTGGCATTTTATTTGTTTCCCAGGGCCTAGCTATAGTCTCCACTGTAGTTCCTTTTGTTGGTTAACCAAAAACTATATTATAGGATCCTAACCACAAGATTGGTTACCAAAAGGAACTACAATGGAGACTATAGGAAAAAAAGGACTGCCCCTGAATAGGGGTTTCTCACCACATCAATGCTTCGAATGGCCACCGGCTCCGCATCTCCAGTTTCCTCAGCCACGGCACTGGAGGGCTTGGTTACCATGGGTTTGCATGTAGAACTTGGAGGTTCATGGGTAGTTATAAGTATATAGGGTTATAAGTAGGGTAACTATACCTATAACCCGTATTAGGGGTACCCATGAACCTCCAAGTAGAAGGGTTTAAGAGCCAGGTGTCCGCCCTAATTCTACCTCCTTGCACCTCTAGCTGTGAAGCAGGCTCGAATCCTGGGTTTAAATTTTTCTTTGGGAAGGCACTAGACCTCAAGCATACGGACCTAGAGGACCCTGAGCGTCTTGATTTGGAGTTCTTGTGGTTTAGGGCCGCATGCCCATGGCACCTTTTCCGGCTCGAAACACAAGACTTTCAAGTGGGAGGCCCGATAATTCTCCCAATCCCTATGCGACCTCATGAATCCATGCCCGCCCAGTGCGAGTGTGCTAGTCGAAACCCGAATCCCGCATCCCTAAATTTGATGTTCTTTGTATGGGGTTCGGAAGAATTAAAGTAAGGAATAGTATTCGCTTGGAGCCACGGTCATAGCTATACGAGAGCATGTCTCAAGACCCTACTGAGTCTGAGGCCCCTCTCGTAAAGCAGATACCCTACTTGGAGGTTCAGGGGTAGTTATAAACGTGGGGTTATAAGTCCCCTAATATGGGTTATAAGTATACTTACCCTACTTATAACCCTACTTATAACTACCCATGAACCTCCAAGTAGAGAACCCTAAAACCCAAAAAGTGGGAGGTTTGGGGGATCCTCTACACCTTCTATGTCTCGCCTCCCGGCGGAAGAGCTATCTCCTTCCTTGATGACATTGAGAATTTCATAATGGGTTGGCATATTTGTTTTCGCTTTATTATTCTTGATAATATTTCTGTTATGCCTCAAGGGTTCATGGATGGTTTATGGTATAGGGTTAGAGCTATTCCTGTTGCAAAAGGGTTTAAGAACCTCCAGCCCCTTTTTGGCTTAGGGTTTACCCGTCTGGCTGGAGTCAGGATCGAATTTAAGTTGAGTGCCTTTCGGGGCCCTAAACCCACTGTTTTGCTTGACTTCGCTTCGGATAGCTTGAGGTCTCTAGGCTTTGGGTTCCTCGCTTTTGTTGACAGGATCTCCAGGAAAAGTTCGGGGTTACGGGCTTTGAGACTTGCCTTTGGGGATTTTGGATTCACTTAAACTTGAGGGCCTTTCTTGAGGGTCTGTCTTACTGGGTTTAACCCTAAGCCCGAACCTAAAACCCTACCCAGAGAGCCCAATACCCCTTAATTGAGGAATATAGCTTAAATCATAACATGAAGCCTTATATAATTTAAGCCATATTCCTTAATTCCCTTATAGAGCCCCTATAGTTCCCTTTAAGGAGCCCTTTAAGGAACCCTAGTATCGGGCTCTCTGGGTATCTCATCCCATGAAGGATTGAAGCTTTACGCCCTTTGAGCCCCGAACCAACTGGCCCTGAAGCCCTCTATCAGCCCATTACCCAGAGAGCCCAATACCCCTTAATTAAGGAATAGGGTTCCTTAAAGGGCTCCTTAAAGGGATCTATAGGGGTTCTATAGGGGAATTATGGCTTAAATAATATAGGGCTTCATGTTATGATTTAAGCTATGTTCCTTAATTCTTAACGGGTATTGGGCTCTCTGGGTAAGGATTTGCAGATGGGTTTTGGCGTTCTAGTTCTGTCGCTAGGAAACCAGCTTAGTCAAAGTTACGATAGGAGGGATATACACAGATGAGCTACCTGTAGCATTATCGAAATTTACCTTACTTGTGTGTCTGAACCAGGGGTCTTTGATCTGTAGGGTCTTTGGGCTGTAGTATAGGGTTCCTGAATGTAGTTTTGCCATAACAGACCCCCAAATCCTATTCCAATTATCAAGGCTCTGAATTATGTTTTCGGGCTTGGGGTTGTGGGGGCTCAGACGACGGAATCAATAATCATAAGGACATTTAGGGGGGGAAGGGGGGAGGGGGGTAGGGGGCCTTGATACCGACAATAAGGACTTAATAAGCCTACCCCCCTCCCCCCAAACCCCCTAAGGGTCCTTATGAAATAATGTAGAACTAAGAAAGGGTCCAGGCTCTGGAGGCTCTGGGTGTTCCTACTTAGAGGTTCATGGGTAGTTATAGGTAGGGTTATAAGTAGGGTTACTATACTTATAGCCCATATTAGGGGACTTAGAACCCCACTTATAACTATCCATGATCCTCCAAGTAATGGCTTTAAGCGTCCATTGCCTCATCTGTTAAGCGCGGCTCGGCATTCTGGCTGAGGCATGGAGGCTTCAGAACCCGTGGGTTCGAGTTAGGATTCCTAAGGTTTCTTTTTCTGGAAAGCTTAAAGGGGTGTATGGTCTAGGGTTTGGGGTAGAACGGCCAGGTCCAGAGTTTAAAGGGTGTTCGGGTTTGGGTTCCAGACTTCTGGCTTGCGTTTAACCCCGAGTGTTGGGGTTGAGGGTTTAAGGGTTAAGGGTTTAGGGGTTGAGGGTTTAGGTTTAGGGCCCCGAAAGCCTTATCCCCGACGGCTGAAGGTTTATTTACTTCGCAGTCCTGAATGCCGTGGCCTCAGCATGAAGTGCTGGCTTCCTGATCTGAACCAAGCACCATATCGACTAAAGTGGGTGCTGCGATAGGTTTCTTCTTTCAAAGTCTGAAAGACCCAGAGGTGGGAGTTTCCGAAAATAGGGGACCCTAATATAGTACCCTAAATAGTAGGACCCCCATTATAAGGACCCCGAAATAAGGCACCCCTAATTTTCGGAAACTCCCAGATGCTGCTGTAACAAGAACTCGGAGCCTCGCCACCGGTCATGAAGGCGACCCCGCCGCCTCCCAAAAACCACCGAGAAGACACGATATCTCAGCGACTGAAGTTCTGAAAGATTGCAACCCCCCGATATGCGGGACGCTGACCGCTTGCAGCAGTACTGAAGTAGCAAGAGTAGGAGCAATAGCAGCAGCAGCAGTGTCCACCACGACGACGACAACGACTACTGCTACTCTTGCCGCTTCTGCTGCTGCCGCTGATGCTCCTCGTCGTCGTCCTCTTCCTCGTACCACTACCACCACCACGACGACTGCTATTACTGCGATGACTGCTATGACGTCTTCTTCCGCAGCGACAAGGACGCCGAACATTTATTGTATCACGACGCTATGATGGCTGTACAGGCTCTCAAAATCACAACAACGGAATGAACGCTGGCATCCAATGTAGCCAAAGTCAGCTTTACACACATGCATGCGCTGAATGGGCACCGCAATGGCATGTTCGAACAGCGATCCGTTGGCATTTGGGGCGCGCTTCATGCCTCACATGTGCACAGACCAAAAATATAAGTCAAGTACGCGAACAACTATAACATACTACTTTAATATTAAATGACGCGTGTGTGTGTGTATATATATACATATTAATATACACATGTACTTATAGTTGTCCGTTTCTCTGGTCTAAAGTATAGTTGCAGTTGAAGCGCCTCGTTGCAGAATGACCGTGCTGTCGGAACGTGGTTGCCGGGGCATCTACTGGTGAGGCAGCCACGTGTGAAAACATAATATCCCAGGCTGTTGCACCCATGCGCCCTGTATTTGGTCTATCTTTTTGTGTAGTTTTCTAATGATGATGTGCCGACTCGTGATTTTACGCATTCACTTTGCATGGGATGTCTTTTGCAGGTATGGGGTGCTTTTCGCAGATAGACGCATCACATTGAGGTGGACTGCCTTTTGCCAGGGTTGGGTGCCTTCGTGCACGCTCCGAGTACCAACAAAAAGTGGGTCCGGTGTGTAACGTGCATCTATTGGGAGCAACGATCACACCCTCACCTACTACCCGGATTCCGGATGAAGCCTTGAGGTCTTGACAGCGGTTTTCTGCGTCTTGGCACTGGTGGGATCCATGTCGGGGTTCATTAGGGTTCCAAGCTGAAATTTCTTTGCTAAGTTTGGCAAATGCTAAGCCCTAAGCCCTGCTAATCCTCTTGGCCCCTGCGCAAGGCTGGCACACGCACACACACACACACAGAGAGCGAGAAGTGCAAGAAATGCCCCCAGGGCCTGAGGAAACCCATGAGTTTAAGAGCTTAGGGCTACTCCTTGCGGGTGCAAGTCATCCTGGTCCCCTTGAGGACAGATTCCGAGCCTGCGATACTACAGTAAAAGGGCTTAGTTTCACACGACTTGTGCGCTGAGCAAGGGTCTTGAGGTTTTTGCTGGTTTAGCAGGGGTTTAGGTTGAAGAGTACCACCTATGTTTGTTTTTGCGGTTTTTTGTTGGATCTTAGAGACTTAAACCCTAAACCGTGTGGCACTGTATGGTCCGGTGGTGATTTATGATCTGTTATAGTTATTTCTGCCCGACTCTTCAAAACGAGAACCGATCTCCGCTCTTGGCTGCGCTCCTGGCATCGAAGCAGGAAGCAGGCTTTGCTATAGGGGCCTTATGATAATGACCTATACTATTGTGGGGGCTCCTTATTATAATTATAGTATAGTATACCCCCCAAACCCTATATTCTAGTTATAAAGACCCTATTTTAGGTCCACAGGGCTTTGGCGTTTAGGGGGTTCATGCTTGCGGTTTAACGTTTGCAAAGCGTATCCCGGAGCTTCCTCGTTGCGTGCTAGTATACGCAAAGACTTTGTAAGAGAAACAGGAGCGAATGAGCTTGCACCGACTGCAAGCATGGTTGTCTGACCGCTTGCATCGTATGCCAAATCCCGTAAGTGTCACTGAGCAAAATGTGTCGTTGATCGTACTGGTATGGAGCGCTTTTCAATACTTCTGCGCTGTCAATGCTGTTCTCTTCTGGTCACCGTGCCTGGTGGGAGATTTCAGTATACGTCAGCATTCAAAATCAAAGCCCAAGACCCGAACCGTACCTCTAATTTCGAAGCCTTGAGCATTAAACCCGAAACATACCACGAAGCGGCATAAGATCCAAAAGACCGTCTGACATCTCCCTAAGCACTCTCGAGCGAGCAAAACACCCGTAACCCTGGCCCGGGACCCCAAATTCAAAGCGAGTCTGAGGCCAAACGGCCATTGAAAGTGCTCAGAACGATCATGCCACAGCGATCCATTCCATCATGGCCCACAAGGACCTTGGGGTTTAGGGGTCCCTTGGATAGGGCACGGTTTTCGAGTTTTCGGTTTCGGTATCTTGAAGGTTAGGAGTTTGGAGTAATGTAAGAACCTGATTAAGAAACCCTGGCCCCATAACCCCAAAATAGTAGGATTCCAAAAGGAACCCTAATAAAGGCCCAAGGTTTCTTAATCAGGTTCCTAGATTAGGCTCCTCCGCAATTAAGAGATTGGCAGGCCACCTCGGGGAGTAGGAACATATTTGTGCGCAGCACCCGTAGACCCTAC
Organism: Symbiodinium sp. clade A Y106; assembly: GCA_003297005.1. Lineage (NCBI taxonomy): Eukaryota > Dinophyceae > Suessiales > Symbiodiniaceae > Symbiodinium > Symbiodinium sp. clade A. Next base: position 220,049 of record BGNK01000244.1, on the reverse strand, counting down.
CTGGCCTGGGTCTTGACTCATCATGGTCGGTGACACGTTAAGTTCCTGCCTGAGTAGTTACTGTAGTCTTTACATCAGAGTCCACATCACGATCCTGTCAAAGACCCTCAAACGCAAGCGTAATTTAGAGAGCCCCGGACGAGCTACGCTCATTCGTCGTCGGTCGACTTGAAGCATGGGGAGTGCAAGGCTACAAGGCCTTGAAGGCGGCTGCCAGGGATGAGGGTGTGTAGCGCTTGGGCCGACTTGCTTGCTTAAGGTTTCCTTGCAGACTCTGCTGTTTAAGGAGCACATCTGGTGTTCTCTGTAAACAGGATGCCGTTTCAGGTTGTTCTTGCCAGAATGATCCTTTGCTCTGGCGCTCCAAAATGCGACTTGTTTTAACAACGCTGCCTCTGTGGCTAGTATAGTAATAATATACCCCTAAACCCTATTCTAATTAGCAAGGCCCCTATATTACCTATATGGGAGTTTCCGAAAATTAGGGGTACCTCATTTTGGGGTCCTTAGAATAAGGATCCTACTATTTAAGCTACGATATTGCGGTCCCCTGTTTTCGGTATATCCTATATGTCGCTGGGCCTATAACCCCAAAATACTAGGATTCATATAAGGAACCCTAAGCAAGGCCCTAAGTGTCTTAATCAGGTTCCTACATTTAACCCCCCAAAACCCTTATAGTACCCTTTAAAGGAACCCTTATAGGACCCTTATAAAGGCCCAAGGTTTCTTAATCAGGTTCCGACATGATTATAGTACCCCTATAGATCCACTATGGTACCCTTATAGTAACTCTTTAACGGAACCCTACTAGTTCCTACATTATATGTGGCTGTGCCTTGGGAGCTCAGGAGTCTCACCTGGAAAAGATCCGCATCCTCTTCTCAGAGCTCGGAGACGAAAGAAATGACGTCATCACCTACGCCATGCTCCCGGACCGCAGGAAGACTCACAGGGTTTCGGGTTGAGGGGCGACCGACTCCAGGCGAAGTACGAAGCCTGTTGCAAAAAAAGGGGTTTAGGATAATCGTAGCAAGATTTAGAGAGACGAAGAGCCCTTGAAAAGGAAATGTTGACTAGTTCACAGAAGCGGGGCGCGCGGCCTGCGGCTCTGAAGTCCTCAGAAGAAGAAATCATAGAGGGATCATTATTCATGAGATTTACGCTCTCGGGTTTGGCAATGTTTGATTTCACCGGTGGTTTGAAAGAGCTTACGTCCAAAGTGTAGCAGGGTAGAAGCCTCATGATGTAGCGGCTTTTAAGCTGGCTTGAGCCTTTCTTGTCGCTTGCTCCATGATGCCCTAGGCCCCAAACCGCCCGACAATCTTGTAGAACTATGCAACAGACCCTCCAACACAGATGTCAGAACGTCTCAGCGCCAACTATGATACTAATTCGTATTGAAATCTGGCGATACTGCTGCTTCTGATGGTGATCGACAAGAACCCGCCCCCTCCTCACCCTTTCTCGTCATCAGCACCTGCAGCACCCTCACCCATCACTGTCTGACCCTGAAAGAATTCACGATCTGCAATCTGAAGCCACAGCAGCTAGAGATCCCCTCGCTCTGTTGAGTTAATTAGTAGAGCAAGCTGTTAAAATCCGTAAAATGGAGATGTTGACCGGGTAGGCGACACCTGATTGACATACTAAAAGCGCCTCGATTTCGTGGAGAGATCTGACTTCTTAAGCCTAAGCCCAAAACCTAAACCCTGAACCCTTGCTGATGACGGTCTTGGGAACTACAGTGAAAACCCTGTATAAGAACCCCGTTCGGCGAGAGTAGCCTACCCTAAGGTTCTTAATTTCCATTTCATGTGATTTTGCCGGCCGAGCAGCTAGGGTAGGCTCAGGTTCTTAACCACGTTCTTATCAGGAGCGTGATTGGCACCTTGACTGAGGGCTTTCAGGAAATTTACTTTCGGATTCTATTTTTCCTTGAGGGGGGAATGGTGGGGCTGTGGCAGGGTGTAGGGCTTGGGGGGTCGGGNGGTCTGGAAAATTTAGTTTTCAATTCTAAATTTCCACAGCTTTCGAAAAGGACTCGGGGCGGAGGGCATGGGGCCTCAGAAAAAGGCAGGGGAGGGTGAGAGCCTCCAGGAAATTTACTTTTGGATGTGTGGATCGGAGCCTTGGGCCAGGGGACCACAGGGCGAGGAGGAGGCTGGTCTGGAAAATTTAGTTTTCAATTCTAAATTTCCACAACCCTGGGGCTGGCAGCCCCAGCCGGCATGACACGAGGAGGGTTCGAAACAGCAGCCTCGTGTTGCCAGAACGCGAGCGCAACCACTGCGCTGTGGCATACCTAGCTTTCGCCAGCCAACATACGCTTCTTATGCTCGGGCAGAGGGTTTGTTGATGTGGAGGGTTAGGAAATTTTGTTTTGATTCTAACTAAATTTCCTTGGTGAGGGAACGAACCCGAAAAATTAAGAACCTGACCCCATAAACTAGGGTACCCTAAGGTTCTTAATTTTGAAGCAACTTGAATCTTGTGAATTCCGCCTGCGTAGGGGCTAAGGTTCTTAAACAGTGGGTTCTTATACAGTGTTTTCACTGTAGTATAGGGGAATTAAATAATTACCTATACTATTATTTTTTGGGGGCTCCTTAATAATATAGTTATAGTATAATGGGCCCCAAAACCCTATTCTAATTTGTTAAGGCCCTTATACTAAACCCCCATAATACCCCTTATAGGAATCCTGAAAGACCCCTTTAAAAGGAACCCTTCTAGAACCCCTGTAGACCCCTTTAAAGGAACCCTAGTCTCATGATTAAGGCCCCTATATTACACCTCGCAAGCTCCGAGAGACGCCAAATCCAAGCACCCAAAGCCCGCAATAAAGCCTTAGTAGCTGAGTGGATACACTTTACACTTTTTGGGATAATATTACCCACTAGAACACTAACAGTGTAGACTTTTTGGGATAATAGTACCCACTATAAAACTAAAAGTGTAGGTTTTTGGGGGCTTATGAACTCAGCAACTAAGAAGCGGACGGTAGGGGGTCCTGAGCCTTCGGGCCTCGAGGGGTGTTCGGGGTTTTCGGGAGTTTAGGGGTTTAGAGTTTAGGATGCGACTGATTAGCCAGGGCTTTGGGATTTTGGGTTTAGGATTTAGGGTTTTGGGGTTTAGGGTTTCGGGCCCAATAATGCAGACGATAAGAATGATTTGGGGTATGCTCTACTGTATAACTATGCCGGGGAAACTCCCCGGAGTATCATTGACAATCAATCAGGCCCGGGTTTTCACCCAAGCTCTAAAGGCCAACACCGTTACAGCTGAACCCCTAAACCTCTACTCTATCGATCTGTCACTCAGGCTGAGCGTCACACTGAGTGTGGAACTCCTCTTGTGACTTGCAACCTTTCAACCTTCCGACCTAAGTCTCTCTACAGACCTCGCCTATTGCCGAGTGTGAGCGTCAAAAAACACCTGAAACTCGGAGAATCCGTTACAGAAAGCGTTCTATATGAAAGCAGCAAGTGAGCTTCAACCATGTCAAGCTCAACCCGAAACCCTCGCACAAAGGCAGTTATTGAAAGTATGTTGTGCAGGGGACAGCTCTGTTTGAGAAGGGCCTGCAAGAACAGTCCTTGGTATCATTATTGCAGTCACTATTGCAATCATTAGTGCCATTATTGTCACGAGTATTCTTAATAATTACTTGTGCGGTTATATTCTGATTATGACTAGCATTATTTTTAGTAGTGTTATTATTTTCATTGTTATGATTATTATCATGAGTCGTCGTCGTAGTAGTAGTAGTAGTAATAGTCGTCGTCGTCGTCGTGCAGTACTCGTCCTATCGTTGTTATCATTCTATTGCAGTGGTGTATCATTGGCAACCCAACCTCATGAGGCTGGAGCGAAAGATGATGGCGGATGAAACACAGCGATACTTCGAATCCCTGGGACTCGAAATTTGGGATGTGTGCCTCGGCCGGGCCCATCATTTCGGGCACATTTGTACGGGGATCAGCGGCATTTTGGTGGTTGGGTTGGGGTGTTTCAGGCCTTGGTGGATTTTTAGAATGACTTTCAGGTCTCTTGCATTGGGTGTGTTTAGCTCTGCCGAGGGGGCGAGGGCACTGGAGGCTGCAGGAGTTTCCGGAATTTCGGTTCAGGGATTGGCGCCTCAAAGTCAGTCTTGACACCCTTAGAATGTCATTGAGGTTTAAATTTTTGATTTCGGGCATTTGCACACATTCCAGGTGGACCTTCTTCAAGCTCCTGGACCACGATCAAGATGGAAATGTCCATCTCGAGCAATTTCTGAGTCTTGGTCTGGAAGGATTAGCATTGCGCTGATTGCTCTTTTCGATGGCCCTGGTTCCCACTAACTGGTTCTCCAATACCCAACTTCTCAAGCCTTTACGGAATACTGTTTTCCGCTGTAGGTTTTGCCTTGTTGGGGAGGCGAGGCTATGTCATGAGGCCGAACCTTCAGCCCTCAAGGAAAGACTGCTTAGGCTTAAACCCTAAATGAAAAGTAGATCCCTCACGAGGAACCCTCAAAGAAGTCCAGACTGTTCCCAGGGACCCTAAACCCTACACCCTGCAATGCGGGCTTCGTCCCTGTTAAGAAGGAGGGAAAAACACAACACCCCAGACCCTGAATCCTGAACCCTTAAAGAAGTCGAGACTCTTCCCAGACACCCTGATCCCTAAACCTAGACCATTAAAGAAGTCGAGACTCTTCCCAGGGACCCTAATCCCTAAACCTAAACCCTTAAAGAAGTCGAGACTCTTCTCACGGACCCTAATCCCTAAACCTAAACCCTTAAAGAAGTCGAGACTGTTCCCAGGGACGGATGTCTCCGTCTCCGTGGTCAAGCGAGTTCTGTGGATGTTGCACGGCTTCCCGGCTGCAGATGTTCCTTGCTCCAAAGGGTCCTAGGTAGTAGTACGGGGGATACTTCCCCAAATCATAATAGTAATTGCTACTATAGAAACCCTACATTCCACTATATAGGTACTTCGACCCTTTGGGTGCTCCTAATGGGGCTTTGCATTCACACTTGCGTTGTCAGGGACTCCAATAAAATTTGTAAATGAGAGAATGTAGAAAATGGGTATCTCCCTGCTCGCTCCTTCGACGATTTGAACTCCGACTACATCCTACTTACAACTAACTCTTGGGATTGGTTTGATTATCATCTGGGAGCCCTCTGATCCGAAGAGATGCCGCATAGGAGCCGCAGATTCGCCTCCTTTGAAACCGAAGCCAGCTTCAGCAAAAAGTGAAGATCGAAAGAAGGGTTTAGGGTGTAGGGTGCAGAGTTTGGGGTTTGGGTTTAGGAATGAAATGCAACCCAAGGTTGATCCATGACCAGACTTGGCTGATCTCTGCCCAAGGCCCGGCGATTGGGACACAGGTGTCACAGAGTTCATCTGTAGCATCCGCGTGCTGTCTTCACCGTTAACCGTTTTGTCAGCTTAGTCACCTAAATCCTGGACCCTAACCCTATTGCAACGACCACTGCAATTGCTCGACATGGCTACTGGCCTGCCGCTCCTTGGCCTGCCGCGCAACGCCATGAAGCAGTCGTTGTGGCCTTCCTCGCTTCTAGCATTGGACCGGTTATGATGCTACTACTAATACCACCACCACCACCACCACCACGACTACTACTACTACTACCACTACCATTACCACTACTACTACTACTACTACTACTACTACTACTGCTACTGCTACTGCTACTGCTACTACTACTACTACCACTACTACTACTACTACTACTAGCACTACTGCCTTTACTACCACTACTACCACTACTACCACTACTGCTGCTACTACTACTACTACGACTGCTACGACTGCTACTGCTACTACTACTACTATTACTGCTACTACTGCTACTACTGCTGCTACTGCTACTGCTACTACTCCTATTGCTACTGCTACTGCTAAGGCTGCTGCTACTAGTTGTACTACTTGTACTACTACTACTACTACTACTACTACTACTACTACTACTACTATTACTATTACTGCTACTACTACTACTGCTACTATTGCTACTACTAGTACTACAACTGCCACCACTACTACTCCTACTCCCGCTCCCACTCCTGCTCCTGCTGCTGCTACTGCTACTGCTACTTCTGTTAGTGCTACAGTGCCAACGGCACTCTCGCTGCTGCTACCGCCACCGCTAACACGTGACGACGACCACCACTATTTCCCAGTACCGCAACATGAATCAACCGAGCTACTACGACTGCTTCACGCCCTTCTGCTGCTATTTCTACTGCACCTGCTGTGAAGCCTCAAGAGTCAACCCTAAGCACTAAACTATGTGGAGCGTCTGCCTTGTGCGAGTGCGAGCGTCGAAGCCCTAAACCCGAGAGGCCCCTCGATCCGGTATCACACCGACCCGCACCTATTGATCCTCGCCTGGCTTGCCCGAGTTGTGAGAGTGTAAACCCGAGAGGCAACTTCCAGAGCTTCATGGAGACAGAGCTGAGGAGCCTAAGACAGGAGCTCCGAGCATTGAAAGCAGCGTCCCCAGGGCCGAGCCGCTCTTCGCGTGTCGCTTGAGCTTAGGGCTCACTTGGTGTTAGAGAAATATGTAGGTTCCTATTTGGGACCCATATATGTATATATACACACACATACACATACGTATATAATACGTAGATGCACATCGCTGTGTTCCGCGTCGCGGCTGACAGGAGACTGTGTCCGCGTGAGAGAGAGAGAGATGCACAAACATAAATACATACACATATATATATATATATACATTTACATACACACATACATACATACATATATATATATAACACTAACACTATAACTATTATATAACATATATATATGTCTCTATATATGTATATACATATATACATATATACATATATACATATATATATATATATGGTCACCCCCCTCCCCAAGGCCTCTTCCGCACGATTCCGCTGCTTGCTTCTCTACATTGGTCCACTACTCATATATGCCGAAAACCCCATAAATACCCACACAATCGTGCTTTTCGCCATGTGCATGCAAACCGTGCTGCTACAAGTCGCAGGTTTGATATGTGTATAAATCTGGCGCCGAATCTCGGCCGCAGATTTATGATAGTTTCTGTGTTGGAGAAGCTGAAATTCTGGAGGGCGTGCTATTTTCGTTCATGTGGTACTAAAAAACCTCGTGTTGTTTTTGCGTTTTATAGTGTTTTATGGTGGGTTTATTAACAACATTCCTCTAATAATAAAATGCTATAGTCTCTCGTACGAAGAAGTCTGTGTGCGTGCGCCATCTCTTTCCCGTGCGCATGAAGCGTCCGATTCTTATGCGGCCTAATAACTCTAGCATTTGATTTACGAGTGAGCAGACACAAAGAGCCCTGTTCATCTCCTTTCCATTATACATGAAGGAAGTCGAATTTATGTGCGCTTTTTTTTGTGAAGCCCTTTGCCTCATAAGAAATGGGAGAGCTCCTCTGGAGTTGAAAATTTCATTTGCATATGGGGGCGCAGAAGCTGGCTCCTCGGCAGCAAGAAGTAAGAGAGCTCTTGCAACCTTCCAAACATGAAGCAGGACTCATTACCACTGGCTGTATTGATACGTATCAATCAGAAGGCAGGGGCTCCTCATCCTTGTAAAACAAAGTAAGATGGCACTTCATGGAAGAAAACTCCTATATACATTGTGGCACGATCTATGACAGATATCAAAAGCAGCCATGTGCATAGCAATCGCTATCTATTTTTGAAGATACAAGACGAAATAAACGAAGACTAATTTGGGCCATCCTCATACGTATCAAGCAAGAGAAATAAAACTCATGCAGTTCCAGAAGAAAAATAAGCGATGCGACCTCTATTCGTTGAAGACTGAAGAGAGCTCCTTTTCATGTTGTGATACGAACTATGACAGCGTCTAAACCACAGTCATAGACAGAAGGACCGGTATCGCTCTGTCAGGATATGAGGCAGGTGGCTTCACTTAAACCCCGAAAGAAGTCTCACGCCTCTTGCCCTTTTAGTAAAAGATACCAGTAAACAAGCTTTTCTTTGTCTGTTGATCACATCCAGGGAGTGTCGCTTGAAGATATAAAAGAGCTACTTTTTTTGCGTTACGTTCAGAGAAACAGCCATGGGCCTAGCGATCGGTATCTCCTCCAGGGTATAGGACAGCATCAATGAATGAAAACCTGTCTCCTAGGAAACAGCATGGGGAGTCTCCATTGTTTCTGATGGCCGCAAAATGCAAACAGTTTCCTACAGTCTTCAATATGGGGCGAAATAAGTTCTAGATAGGCTTGCGTTGCTCCAGCACTTCAGAGGCATTCATGAGTACAGTGTTGTGTAGGCTGTGCATCTTGCCGAAGAAGGGCCAAAACCATTTTCGAGAAAGCTCAAATACTAGAGCCAGTGTTGCTGGTGCCATAGATCTACCAGCCTCCTAAAACATACATGAAAAAATATGTAGCGACTAAGGGGGGCCTTGTTCATACTTATCAAGCAAAAGTAATGAAAACCTTTGCTGTTCCAGATAAAATAGCAATTCTAGTCCTTGAAAGTGGTTGAAAGCTCTGTTCTCTTGTGATACAGCATACCCTGTCCTGGACATTACGAATCACTGTAATGCTCAACAAATTCCAAAATTTCCAACCCTGAAACTCACGAAACCCTGTAATGCTCAAAAAATTCCCACAAATTCCAAAATTCTGGCATCTATGGCCAGGTCGGGGCCAGATTCTTTAAAATTTTGGATTTTTTTTGAGCATTACAGTGTTTCGTGCGTTTTGAGCCAGTGAAAAATTGATTTTTTTGGAGCATTACAGTGTTTCGTGGCTTGAACATCACAAAACACTGTAATGCTCAAAAAATCAATTTTTCACAGCCTCAAAGCTCACAAAACTTGAGCATAGCAGTGTTTCGTGGCCTGAACCTCACAAAACACTGTAATACTCAAAAAAATTCAACTTTTCACAGCCTCAAAGCTCACGAAACTTGAGCATAGCCGTGTTTCGTGGCCTGAACATCACAAAACACAGTAATGCTCAAAAAACCAACTTTTCACAGCCTCAAAGTTTACTGCTCAACAAAATCCAAAAATTCCAAAATTCTGGCATCTATGGCCAGGCCGGAGACAGATTCCTTAAAATTCTTGAATTTTTTGAGCATTACAGTGTTTCGTGAGCTTTGACGCAGTGAAACGTTGATTTTGTTTGAGCATTACAGTGTTTTGTGAGGTTGAGGCCACGACACACTGGCATACTCAAGTTTGTGGGGTTCAAGCCACGAAACACTATAATGCTCCAAAACAATCAACTTTTCCAAGCCCTGAAACGCACGAAACACTGTAATGCTCAAAACATTCCAAAATTTTAAGGAATCTGCCCCTAGCTTGGCCATAGATGCCAGAATTTTGGAATTTTTTTGAACTTTTTGAGCATTACAGTGTATCGTGCGCCCCATGCCTCAAGAACCACCATGGCATAGATCTTGGGGGGAG
>BGNK01000244.1:137439-210374 GCA_003297005.1 Symbiodinium sp. clade A Y106 | reverse complement strand
GGGGTGGGGCGCATATATATATATATATATATCTATGTGTCATCATTTGGGTGAGTGAAAGCCAGGGTCTTGCTTGAATCTCGACTTAAACCCCATTTGAGGCGGCTTTGCCCAGACGTAAGCATTTCCTTGCGGCGTGACTGTTCCGTAGATCTTTGCGGTAACGGGGGTGCTGGGACTGCGTTCAACCCAAAATTACGAGAGAAAGTGCTGCTTTGTGTGTCGAGCCTCTTTCGTTCGCAAGCCTTACTGGAGCTCGGTTTAGGACCTATAGGTAGCAGTCTCGAGGATTCACGTATACCTCAAGTTTTGTGTGGTAGTTCGGGTTCTTTGCAGTGCAGGACTGTCGGTTGCCGAAGCCTTAGCTTGCTTAGGCTTTGTGTTTCAATGTCTGCGGTGCTTCGTGCATGAGTCTTCACATAAGGGTGGGATACCTGTCAAGTGCCCCGAGCTTACAGATAATCGTAATCATATTGACAACAATGACCATATGATTATGTTCTGAAGTGTTTAGGCTTGACTGGACGCGCCATCCCCTCAACCATCTCTGTTGATTCATTCCCCTAACGGGGGTCGCTTTTTCACCGGATGCATGTGGGTAGTTGATGCTCTGTGCCGGCGTCATTTCAGGGAACCCCCAACTCATGCACCAGCATCCGAACCAAAGTGCCAGCATCACAACATTACTTGAACCCTGCAATAGGATGCCTTTCCGGAGCCATTGTTGCAAGCAGCATTTTCGCTCGTTTTGTACAGGTTATTCTTTTGACAAAATGAATCCGGAATCCATGCTCCGGTTTAGTCGCTGTCCTCCTTGTACGTCGGCCTGGGCACACCATGTTTCCTTACTGATTTTCGGGATCCAGCGCGAGATGGAATCCCCAAATCTGCTTCTTGCTACTTTCCCGCATTGCCGGCACTGCTGTAGATAGGCTCCTCGACTATTTGGGGGGCGTCATTGTCGGTCTACTCTGTTTGCTGGTGTTCCGCGACATCTCGCAGATTGGTTGAAATAAGTCGGGAAACTTCGCAAGAGCCCAGCCGTAGCAAGGAAATGGGCGGGGCGGTTCTTCAAAAACGGAATGCCTCATAACAAGGGTGCTACTGCTCAGGAATCCATATGTGGGTCCCTTCTTCTCTTCTGGTCCTGAGAATTAGCTGCTCAATAGTATAATTATCTCTTATGCAAAGGATGCAAAAGATCCGAAGCCCTCCCCCAGTACTTGCAGTTGCCCCCAAGCTGGCAAACCTGTTCGGCTTACCTGGCCCCACCACATTTCTAGACCTATGGTGTTATGACTACCATGAAATGGGAGACCATTTGTCTTGGTGTATCCGACGTTTGACTTTTCCCTCTGCCCGGAGATATGACCTGATGTTCTCTTTTAGGTAGAAGATCTCATTGGTGCTTCTTTCTATCTCGGCCTGCAGACAACCCAGTCGCGGCTACCAGCTTATCAAACTTTCCCGTGCCAGCCTTTTGCTGCAAAGCAGCAGAAGCTCGCAGAATGCAATCAGAGGCGCCTGATCCTGCAGGCAGCTTCAGCCATCTCAATATTGAGAGGGATTTCTGAGACAAGCTATGATAAAGCCATGCACCCACTTCAAAAAAAGCCGACCCGGTCATCACACCCAGAGTTTTAGTGATCACACTTCAGGGGCGGCCCTTGAAACCCAAACCCTAGACCATAAACCCTAAACCCAAGGTCACTTGTGTAATGTATCTCCGCCCAGGGCCAAAGAATAAGAGCCATGCACGTCTCAGTACGAGCCGCGTTTGCGAATAGTAAACTTCGTGTCCGCCATGCATTCGACGACTTTCGAAGCTTGCATGGCTGATCTCACCGGAACCATCGTTTTTTCGCCAGCCCTGGTTGCTTTTGCATATGCTTTTTGTGCAACCAGAGTATGCACACGAATCATGGCTATGGCGAAGGAAGAAGTACCAGCAACGCTGACACGGGAGTGGCTTTGGCGATGTTTGGGGTCGTATGCTGGAATCCCAGCCCTTGATACCCTAGTTTTCAAGTCTGGTTTGCCGCGCATGGTTCCATGTTCGTGCTTGTTGCTTCCACGGGTTCTCATTACTTGCTGATCCCGTTGCCACAAGAATCACTAGAGTGGTTTCTAGTGTCTTCCCGGCATCAATTTTGCATCTTGAAACCCTTTATTTTCGCCCCAAACCCTAAACCCTAAACCGACACCGACCGGAAGCGACCAGCGAGTAGATCCTCAACCTCTCGATCCCTGCCCTGCCATGAAACCCCCGCTAAGCCCGTGTTGGTTTTGCATTTTCGCTGCAAGGCTTTGGACTTGGCATCGACCATCCCAGCTCGTGCTGCGCTGATGCCCCTCGACACTTTGGGCTTGCTGGTCTTGATCATTTTCTGATAATTTGGTGTACCTTAATTGGGGTCCTTATAAAAGGATCCCACTATCAATGGTACTATATTCGGGTCCCCTATTTTCTGAAATGCCATTAGTCGTTCCGAGTCGTACCTGTAGTCGTCGTCGTTGTCGTAGTAGTGGAAGTAGTATTGGTAGCACGAAGCACGGATTCCATGTGCTACGCACGTAGGCCCCTGCACTAGGGCGTTGTTGTGCCGATTCAGCTACGAAAACGATGAATTTGACGGTTGGCATATGCTTTGGTCTGAGTCCAGGGCCCTGACGGCAATATGTCATTCACTGTGATCCCTTTATAAAAAAATCTAATCTTAGCAGGCCTTTTCTGGGAACCGGGTTTGCAAAATCGCCGACACATGTCGCTGCTGCCTGAGGACCTCCACCGTGCGCAAGATCGCAGGGCCGCGGCCTTGGTATTTTCGATGTCGACTTGTACCCAAAGGGCCCAAGTAGTCCTCATTTATGGGTTTTGGTACCCGCAGAAGCCCCACAGTCTAAGAACAAGGAGTACTTGGACCCTGGGGGTAGAGCTTGGAACGAAAGCATAGGGTTCGGCATTGAGGCTTGGCTATACTGTGGATTCGGGGTAAAGGATTGAAGGTTTGGACGTTTCCGCCTGAGTATCACCTAGCTTGATCCGAGTGCTCATATTGCAGAGTCTATTCAACACTCTGTTTCCTGCTAGTGCTACGAGCACGGTGGACTGAGACCCCTTTCATTCAGTGTGCCTAAATGTTGAGATCCTTGCGTCTCAGACTAAGCCGCGAAGCACGAAAACTTCCAAAACCATCAGAAAACTCCTGGCACGTAGCGAGCTCTCCGGCGCCTTGTAAACCCTAAACCTCACACGCCCTAATCTCCAAACCCTTCAAGCCTTAATCTCCAATCACGAAGAGCCCCAAACCCGCAACGCCGCACTCATACCCTACCCCTTTTTTAGGATACCTAGTTCTATGGTTAGGATCTGTTATCTTAAAAAGTAGGCGCCCTAAAAAAAGGGTAGGGTAGGGTATGAGCCTGTAGGTAGACCCTAAAGGCCCCAAGCCTACTAAGCTCTAAAGCCCTAATTTCTAGACACCAAAATTTAAAAGCCCTTAACCGAAACCCTAGAAGATTCTGTTTCTAAGCCCGAAGAGCCCAAGCTCTAACCGGGAGAATATATTCTCGGCTCGCACGGCCATTTCGTGGCCATTCGCGTGAGCGAGAATGAGTGCTGTGTGAACTTCGGCCACCGACGACATGAGTGGATTTCAGCATCTTGCAAATCTGAGTTGAAGGCCAACAGAATTAGTCGAAATAGTGTATGATGCTACATACCTGCATATGTATGTGTTCAAGCCAGAACAGTTATCAGTTATCTTTGCATTCTACGCAGGTGGCTTACTGGACCTGTCCGGAGTCCGGCCATCTCTACATCAACCCTAAAAATGCTGATGCCGTCTTTCGCCTCGAGGTCGGTGTGATGCCAATGAATCATCATAATCGCTTCCGAGTGCGTGTCGCGAAAGGACCTGGATCATGCTGATCTTCACGGCGAAGATGCTGTAGACGTATTTGGATCGGGGCTGGGGCCATTGGCTTGAATACCGCTGTCACTCATGAAGGCTGGAAGGGTTCTGTTTTTTGATCATTCGCTGTCAGGCCTTGGATGAGACATATGAGACCCATGCTGCGAGAAGACTTGCTTCGTTTTGGCGACGACGTCCCGGATTGCACATCTCATCCGCGGACTTTGCGCGATGTCTTCGCAATTCCTGGATTCCTGGAGGACTCCTAGCAGTTTGATCCACGAGTAAAGCTTGAAATATGATATGACATCTGGCAGGCGTATTTTTCGGCCAACACTGAGATCACACAACCCAGGAGTCCGCAGGCAGTCGAACCTTGGATCAGCTTGTTTGAGTTGCGGTGATGGCTTGCATGTGTTGAAGGGTTCTGATGTCGACTACAAGCCATCGAAACTCTGCAGCAACAAGGACGTCCGATGAATGCTTCTGTATATAAGAGCATGCCACGGTTCACCGGGTACGGCAGACATGTAGACGATGTCGATGAAGACCCTGCAGGACATTGGCCATGTTTCCAGTGCGTCTACTGCTTTGACGCAGAAGCCGAATGGTCCATGCTCCAGCACGTTCGAGACAACCCCACTAGTCAGTCATTTGGAGTGGTCTGTGCATCCTTCTCGCTGGACGGTTGTGCAAAGAGCTCCCAATGTTGCGCCCGATGTTTACAGACCCCTGAATGCAGAGTTGCCATATCCGGCGTATGCGTTACATCCTCAGCATCCGCTATTACCCAAATTTGGTTTTCGCCCTGGATTTAGTGGCGTTTTGTTGTACGTGGCGGAGCTGCGGTTTGCTTTGTGGTCGGAAACGCTGAAAGATGCAGAAAGCATGCTTTGGGAAATGTTCGCAGATTCTAGTCCAAGGCCAGAACTGTGATTGTGTGCCTGTGCGTGAGTTGTGGCCGAGACACTGAGTGTTTACTGCAAGCTTCTTGATTCTTGACAGGGCTTCTCCCGATATCAGTGCGATCGATGTTCCGCCGATGCTGACAGAAAAGAATCTTGTTCTGACTATGGCACTGAAGTAACCGCAGCAGGGGGCTTTTCTGTTTACGGCACATATGCACGGCGTATCTGTGCAAGTTATTGTACAGTATCACCCCAGGCGATTCAATCGGTGGAGTCGTCGAAGAGCATCGTGCCTCAGGCTCTAGGATCGTTACGTAGGACTTCTTGTGCTTCTTCTTGAAAGTATAATTATTCGAAAGTGACTTCATCCAGTCACATGCACGCAGGCGATGGAACCGTTTCCATGCCCACGACTGCAAAGGAGAAGCGTCCGTTATCGTCCCTGGCGGTCAAGGAGACGAGAGCAATGAGTTTCACAAAGAGGATTGCGCTGGAGGCCGTCTCCCGAGCGATGTTTTCACGGAGATTTCGCTGGCTTACCTTTCGCCGTCGCACCTCGCAAAAGTCAGCGCTACCTGCAGGACGTTGAGAGCTATTGCAAGCGATATTACGCATTGGCACAGGCAATGGGTGACGCAGACGCTACAGCAAGACAAGGACAAAGACAACTTCGGCGGCTCTCTCCCGACTGAAGTATTGATGAAACTACCAGGCTTCTTCTTTTCCGTTGAATATCTTCGTGGACTGGCCGCTTGCTCGAGATCGCTTCTGCAGGCTGCTGCAGATGAGAGGCACTGGGCAGATAAATCAATATGCGCCGTGGGCGACGAGTTTCAAAATGCGATTGCGTTGCGTCAAGCTGAGCGCCTTTGGAGGCTGGCTGAACATGCGATTCTGAATGTGCCCCAGCTGGCATGTGTGCGCCGATTACCACAAAGGGCCAAAGGGTATTGCTTCAATGGTCTGGCTGGCCAGTCGTTACTCCCAGACATGCAGCGGATCAGGTACATGTGTGGGACTCGCAAATTCTGCTGGGAGCAGCATGCTTCATTTTGGTTGCTCCGCCTTTCACAGAAAGTCCGTATATTGGTGTGCAGGAGCCAGGCTCAGATCGGAAAATCCTTTGCAAGCTGACCTTGCCGTTCACAGCTCTAAACCCTCAAAGCCCAAGCCCTAAAGCGCCCAGACCCCAGACCTTAAAAGCCCCAAGCCAAGCCTATACCCGAAAGGCCTAATCCCAAAACCTTAAAAGCTTCAAACCATGAACCGCAAAAGCCTTAAATTCTCAATCCATAGAGACCCCACGCCCTACATCCTGAAAGCCGCGGGAGCGACAAGCCCTATGTAAATCCCAAGCACCCGAATCCTAAACCCGAGGAGCCAAAGCCTAAACGCGCCCCAAACCCCAAACCCTAATTGGGGTTTGGCTTAAGCCTAAGAGCCCCGCAGCCTAAAACTCACCGGAAGCTCAGTCTGCCGCGGCCTCTCTCGGCCTCCCTCGCGCCGATTCGCAAGCGCCGGACCTCAGTGCCCTGGCAAGGTATTAATGTTTGGCCTCTTCAGTAACAATTGAATTGACGGGTTGTAACTCTTCAACAAGTGTACGGGTTCGATAAACGTTGTATAGTAGGGCTTGAGGAGTAGAAGGTCTGTGTTGCTTCAGGGGTTTAGGGCTTGTGGAGTTGATGGTGGGTTGAGGGCTTACAGTTTGCCTTGGCCGATCCTAACAAGTTTGAGCCTGCCAGAACATACTTGTTCGTTTTTCTCGAGGGTCCCCAGGAGGTATTTGGGGCAGTCCAGTGCCCTCCTGTATCACTTTAGGAATACACCTCCTGTGATGTCCAGTGCCTACAATGTGCATTCGGCGGTTTGTTTTGGTTGAGGGTCGAGGGTTTGGGAATGACCGGTTCCACCCTACCTTTCCCAAAGAAAGCCACAAGAATAGATACGGCTGATGGACAAAATCCTGCATTACTTTAAGTACCCTAAACTCCCTAAACTATGGGAATTATGGTATATTCCTTATTATGGGTAGTGCAGGATTTTGTCCGTCAACCGTAGGATAGAGTCTCGGCCCGGCAGAAGCCCTGGCAAAGGATGCAAAACTGTGATTCAAACCTCAATATTGAATGCACAGTTCAATCCGTCTTCTTGAGTATATACAGGTAGAGAGATACCCTCTTAATAAGATCAAGATCCAAGGAAGTCTTATAGCTGAAGCTTATTTCCTGCAGTAAGCAGCACAAGCCTTGCCCATTTTGGATCGACTTTATGCCTGGACCAAAGGGCTCCAAGGACTCATATATTAAAGCACAAAGACCATAACATGTAGGGCTTTTGGGCCACCACCTGAATGCTCCGTAAAGTTCACTCCTAAGCACACTGGGAACCCTCGAGCGCTCGTGCTGAAGATGGGTCCGGCAGTTACAACCTAAATCCGTGTTCTCCATATGAAGGACTGATGTGCATCCATGCCCTGATAGGGTTTGGGGCTATAGGGTTTAGGCTTCTGCACTAAGGGCTTGTGAGAAACTTGCACACCTCCCATGGAAAGTTGATCTGCCCACGCGAAACCCTAAAGTAGGTTTGATCAGCCCAGAGCTTCAAACTTCTATGTTCCTCAACTTCGTACGAATGCAAGCAAAAGAAGAACAGTTGCGGCTCAAGGCGTCATAGGGCCTGTTGGGCGCTTAGATGGTTTAGCGGGCTTGTTGGGTTTTGTCGGGTTTAGGGTTAAAGGAGTTTGCTAGAGTCTGCAACCCTAAGCCATGAGTTCTCTGATCCCTCACAATGGCTCAGCCTCAGGCTGTTTGAAGCCTCATCTAGTGAAGTAAGCCCTTGTCTCCGCTGCCCCCCAGACCAATAAACACCTCATGCCGAAACCCTGAAGCGTCCTAAACTCTAAGCCGCAACCGTATAGCCTTATAAGCTGTACCCGAACACTGACCTAACAAGCCCTGAGCCGTGCTAAACACTCGAAGTCTTCGCGGCTGGCACCCTAACGGCCCATAAGCCATATTATGTCCTTAAATCTTTCTCTTAGATCTCATAATATGGAGTTTACTATAGGGGCCTAAATAATTACCAATACTATTATGGGGGCTCTTTATTGTAATTACAGTATTCTTAAAGCCCCTACTGGTCCGAACCTGTTAGGCCGACAGCATCCTCGCCCTGGAAAGCCTGCAAAAGTCCCCAAGAGTGTTGGGGTTTTAGGGTTTAGGCTTTTGGGGTTTTAGGGTTTGGGCTTTTGGGGTTTCAGGGTTTGGGCTTTTGGGGTTTTAGGGTTTAGGCTTTTGGGGTCTGGAGCCCCAAACTCTCTACAGGGCACACCTAAAACTCTTGACCCCCAGCCCTCAAGCCAAATGCCCGCTGAAGCCTGAAACTGAACCTAAAACCCTGAAACTGAACCCAAAACCCTGAAACTGAACCTAAAACCCTGAAACTGAACCTAAAACCTTACCAGGCAGCTGTCCATCATCGTTTTCGTTTGGAAGACCTACCGGGGACCCTGGGCACGGCTGACCTTCTGGAGGCGAACCTGGTGTTAGCGAAAGAGTGTTGTGTGTGTAGAAGAGGTTTCCGAAAGTCTAGACCCAAACCCTAAGACTTAACCCTAAGACTCAAACCCTAAACCCTCAACCTTGGCTGAACCCTAAACCCTGGACCCTGAAAACCCTAAACCGAAACCCAGGCAGATAAGATCCCCGTAGCCGCAGAGCCCTGAATCTGAAATCGCACACCAGGGTCACATTCGAGCCCTTCTCCGACGTGTGGGTGCACCCAGGCACGGACAGAGAGATTTCACCATTTGGGTTTGAAATGCCACACTAACAGCTCGGCGATTTTAATAAGGAGCCCTGAGGGAGCGAGATGGAGGGGGGGAGAGAAAGAGAAATACAGAAAGGGATAGAGAGAGAGAGAGAGTGAAAGGACAATTGTTCAGGGCGGAGAGGAGAGTATTGCCCTTGCGGCGAAGGCTACGACAGCATGACTCTGTTTGCATACAAGATTGGGAGGTTGTGCTTGAGGCTGTCGCAGCACCGGTACTTTCAGGATCTTCTGGATTCTTCGCGTTTGCGGGTCTTAGATTTACGTGTTCGGGGTTTAGGGGTTAGAGGTTTAGTGCTCGGGCTTGAGAGTCCAATGATACGATGCATCAGCTCGATGCATTTGAAGCATCCGGTTCACAGAATCATCTTTAAATAAACACATCCAAAGAACGGGCTGAACGCCTGAAATGTGGGGGTGGGCCTTGCTTAGATCCGGGATCCCCAGTTCGGCGGTCATACTCAGTATGCCACCAGATGAGTGACAATATCCGCTTGTGTTGCCTATATATCTTGCGTTTCAATATTATTCATAGGTTCCTTGTTAGGTCACTTTGGTCACACTTTGGTCCTCTGCTGTGTTGGAGACTCCCCAGTCTCCTCAAAATTCGATGCCCAACCCACTGTAGACCTCCCTAGGGCCTATAAGGGTTAGAGTTAAGGGTTTGGATCAGGGGCTGTGCTCAAACAAAGCTTCCTAGGGGAATAACCCTCAAACCCCAAACCCTCAACCTAAACCCCAGAGCTTCAAACTCGTAGGCCAGACGTCTTGGACATCCCAGTAGCCTGCGCCCAAGATGCTGCACTGCTTCGGGCTCTGAAGCTGTCATGTGTGGCATGTTGGACAGGGTTTGGGGAGTTTCTAGGCTGCTTGAAAAGTTTGAGCTGCCCTTTGCTGAACTGGAGTCTCAATCTCGAGTTTTCTAGAGCCTTGCATTGACCTACCTGTAGTCTTCATTGTAGTTCCTTTTTTTGTTTGAACCGTTTTTAAAGTTAGAATTCTATAAAAAGGTAACCCCAAAAAGGAACCACAATGGAGACTCTAGGTAGCATGCAGCTGTTTTTGGGACAGCTGCTGAGGACCCGATCCGCCAGAAAGCCAAAGGCCAGAGTTGGGATTGTATAGAAGAACATCAAATATTCACCTGCGATTCCTTAGGGCTCCTTACGAAACCTACAGTAGAATATACCTCCAAAAAACATCAAGACCCACAAATAAGGGGTTGCAACGTGTTGGGTCCAAATCCACAGATACGCGGAGTGCGACCTGCAAAGCATTGAGCATGACGCTGGTGTCACGGACAGGGGTGGGAATGCAGGAGCAGTTGGAATATCTTTCCCCCGCAGTCCCTATAGGCTATTGTTTTAGACGTTCGGTTTCAGTCGTGCGTAAGTACACACCATTTTTTCTGGAGCTTGGACATTAGGAGTCCCAAACAACTCACAGAATGATGGACGATGCACTGTCGCAAGCATGGCACTCTCAGGAAGCGTCGATTTCAGAAAGGCGTTTTAGGGTCTTGCCTTTCACCTCCTGTCAACCCTGAAACCCAACCTTAACCCCAAATAACCTACCTTCTTAAGGCTCCTTGTTGTGATTTCTTTACATTGTAGAGTCCCTAAAAAGGTAGGTTATTTGGGGTCCAGGAAGGCCAAAGGCATCAACCAAAAACCCTGAACCCTAACCCGTGCTCTGGTACAGGTATTGCTTACTTGGAATATGCAGATGCTGCAGCGGCAGAGCCCTGGCACAAGGCATAGAACCAGATCCTCAATTCAGCGAGGCCCTGGATTGAACGTCGATAAGTCAATAAGACATGACACCAGGCACATATGCGACTCTTTGTAGTCAAGCCCAAAGACTCAAACAGCAGAACTGCTGAACTATTCGCACCATCTGGGGTGATGTTGTGCAGGCTCGAAGAAGGTAGTCTAGGCACGTCATCCGCGTAAAGTGTCTGTGTGCACCTAAGCTTCGTTGGATCAAGCAGCATGCATTGCACTGGGCAGTGGCCATATTGCGGCTCGTGACCGGGAAAGTTGAGCAGGTGACCGCTTCAAGTGAAAGGGCTCCTCCCGCGAAGTTGCGGAGGTACGATCTGAAGCTAACATCACCCAACCCTGCATCTCTTGCGGCCTCTTGACAAGCTGAGGACAAGGCAGAGGTCATGTTCACAGAGGCCGGCTGACCTGACTTATGAGCGCAGAATCTAGGAAGCTTGCCTCCCTGTCATTTCGGGCTGAGTGTCCGAGGTCTTTCGTGTCTGCTTTGAGGTCTGCTCGTTTCGAACTCTGGCTGGCTCTAACTGTTGCCTTCTGCGTACTGTTAGTGGCCCACAGATAGACTCTCGAGCCTACTCAGAGGGCGTCTGCCGGGCCGGGGTGGGGTGGCATTGACTCCACCCTACTTGGAGGTTCATGGGTAGTTATAAGTGGGGTTATAAGTCCCGCACCCTATTTGTTTGGCCATGAGCTCCGATGCGATGATAGTCACCAGAGCAGACCCGACCCGACGCGTTCATGGAGCATTTTGTGAAGGGCCCATCATATGCCGGAAGAGAACGCTTTAGGGTTCAGGGTGTAGGGTTTGCGGACCCCTTCTTGCAGAGTCCAACCCCATCCATGGAAACCGCCAGCACGCCAAAGCATCCTCATCCTTCGAAATGGGTGGTCGTCAAAATGATGGTCCCTTTTTGGGTCCCTAGTATAGTGCGGCACCTAATATCTAGGGTACCCGAAAAGGGACCATAATTTTGACAACCACCCAAATATTGAAGCCGTCGGTTGCCTGTTAGCGGAGAGGGGCTCGAAGTAATCGCATCCAAAACCCACTCTGCTAAGTTCGAGTTCAGCGTTTGGTGTTTGGCCCCTGCGATCCCTACTTGGAGGTTCATGGGTATGCGTTATAAGTATAGTTACCCTACTTATAACTACCCATGAACCTCCAAGTAAACCCCCCAAAACAAGCTGAAGATCTGCCAGAGGCCCAAGACCAAAAAAGGCCCATGGGAACCATGGCTCGCCTTTATCGTGAGGGGACAACCGTGGCCAGGCCGGTCCAGGATTATTTTCTAACGGGTTTCGGGTGTTGTTTAGCGTTCTGGGCTTTGGGTTGTGGTTGGGGTTGGGGGGGTGGCAGACCTTGCCGGGAATTAGGGAAGCGTTTGCTCTGCTTCGAAAGGGGGCTTCTGGTCGCTCTCCAGGAATGCGGACGCTTGGGAGGTTCTAAGACTTGTGATAAATGATCTGAGGAAAGTTCGTGTTGATGAGTTCACGGGTTCCTGGCTAACGGTTTGGGTCATGATTCTGCCGCTCCGTCGTGCAATCATCATCCTCGCCTCCTTGACCACGAATACGGGGCAGTCCTTTTTAGTCATTACTTGCAATCGCGAGAGCGGTACTCGTCTGGCCTGCCCTTTGTGCACCACACTTCGCAACCTATGCCATGCCTGCTCTCCTGACCAACCCTGTCCCCCCTCTGAGCGAGAAAGTGCTGCTACCGCGAATGTTGCTTGCACGAACGATGCGACAACTCCTTGTCCTTTCCAAATCATCACCACAAAGCTCCCGTCCAACGCACACAGGCGGGACAGGACGACAACTTAGAACAGACCTTGTGCGCCGTAGTTTTCGGGAGTGGACGACCCTTCTCTAGACTCATTTAGCAAAGGATCCCTATCAGCGAATCCGTATACGGATCCTAAATCCTCTTAAACCTCAAGCCGTGACAGGGATCATTCCTCACTCTACGCTCTCGATCTTAAGCCTCCTCTACAGACCCTGAATGATGGGATTGATTCACTTTGGGACGAGAGTCCCGTCTTCTCAACTTGGCGCCTAAACCCTACTACAGAAGCCTAAATAATTACTAATACTATTTTGGGGGTTACTTATTATACTTACAGTATAACCCTATTCTAATTGTTAAGGCCCCTATATTACACAGCCTGCACGGGCTGGTCCACCTTCTCCACGGCAGTTTCTCGTGTACCTCTGAGAGCTGCTCGTGCCCTCGCCAATTGTGTCCCAGCTGTAAGTCTGCAACCCCTAAACCCCTCCAACCCTGAACCCCCCCCAACAAAAACCCAAACCCTGAACCCTCAAAAACACCCAAAACCCCCAAAAAAACCCTCAACCCTAAACCGTCTAAGTGTGAGCGCCGAAACCGTCTAAACCCGAAGCCCCTAAACCTCACAACCCCGATGCCGCAAGGAGGCCATCGACTCCAGGCCTCAGATCCGGGCATTGACTCGACGTGCGCTGGCGAAGAGGGGTATTTCTGCCCTCACCTAGAGTCTCCATTGCAGTTCCTTTTTGAGGTTACCTTTTAGGATTCTAAGTACATATATCTATACATATATATATATAGTTACATGGTTAGACCAAAAAAGGGAACGACAATTGGATACTGTAGGTAAGTTTCTCTGAGCGACAAGATGACCTTGAGCTCACTTCGTCTTCCGGTTTAAGGTTCAGAGTTTAGGGTTCAGGGTTTGGGGTTGATATGCATAGCCCAGGTGTAACAGGGCTAGGAATTTAGGGTTCATGCTTTGGTGGGGCATCTTTGGAATGTATCGCTGTATGTTTGTACAGTTTGCTTCAATCGTTTGAAGGACCATGCTACAGGTTTTAGGGCTTTCCGATTTCGGGAGTTGGGATGTCAGGTTGGGGGGTCGGTTCTTTGGAGTTTAAGGTTTTGTGAGACTTGAGGTTGGGAAAGGGTCCTAAACCCTAGACAGCATATCATGGGCTTCACATGGGTGGTTGTCAAAATTATGGTCCCTTTTTGGGTCCCGATTTTTCTTCGGCACCTATTATTCAGGGTACCCAAAAAGGGACCTTAATTTTGACAACTACCCACATGTTTGGAGCTTCGTGGGTGATGGGATGCG
The DNA here is from genome assembly GCA_003297005.1 of Symbiodinium sp. clade A Y106. Taxonomy (NCBI): domain Eukaryota; class Dinophyceae; order Suessiales; family Symbiodiniaceae; genus Symbiodinium; species Symbiodinium sp. clade A. The sequence goes on along the minus strand of BGNK01000244.1, from coordinate 196,830 downwards.
AGGGGTGTAGTCCGATTGGCAACGTGACTGCGGGGGGCTGGCAGCACTTTGTGGCATGTCGATGGGGCTTCATGCCCCCAAGCGGCAAAGCCCGTAGCATAAACCCTATAAAACCTCAAGTGCACCGAAAGGGGGTCTATCGGCTTTCCGTGTGGTGGGAGTGGAAGGAGCCGGGCTGTCTTCGCAGATCGGTGCGTATAGACTATGATGTGCTGATGACAAACCCTTTCCTGATTCGTCCCGTATCATGTGAGGTTAGACCTCCTTCGATGTTCGGCCCCCTTGCACAGCTCTTGTAAAGAATAGGACTTGCATTGTCTTAGCTGCTGTACGTGGCATCCGCCTTGGCTTCCATAGGAATAGGTTTTAGGCTCAGTGCGTGGTGTGTCGCCTTCCGGATTCCAGTTGGTAGGAGTGTTGCAGCAGGCAATGGGAGGTTTGGTGAACATGGGTATGACAGGTTCGAGGCAACCAATGCACGCGCCCAGCATGCGGCCCACGCAAGGTAGCAAAAGCGGGCGATCGTGGCACCTGGGTGTTTCACTCGCCGAGCCCAAAGAGCGCCATCTGCAGCGTCTGGCATGCAAAGAACGCCTCGGACGGGGCCGGGGCACCTGGGGTGGTATACCAAATGTCCATATTCGTTCTGTAGCCAGCTAGTAGGTATTTGCGTATGCCTATGATCCAAACCATATCTAATTTGTGATGAAACCTGCCATGTCTTTTGCTTCGGGTCCTTCGGGTTTCGAAGGATGTTGAAGGTGCCGATTGCAGTAGCAGCAGCAACAGCAGCTGCGGGAGTATTGCAACGACAACTGCCCTCGCTGCCGCTGATGCCCCTCCTGCTACTCCTACTCCTAACTGACACTCCGCCTCCTCCTCCTCCTCCTACTCCTGCTCCTCCTCCGCCTCCTACTGCTAGTACCAGCACTACTACTGCTACAACTACCGCTGCTACTACGACTGCCACCACCGCTGCCCCGCCACTGCCACTGCCATTCCCACAGCCACTGTCAATGCCACTGCTACTGCTATTCCCACTCCTGGTACCACTCCAGCTCCCGGCAGTGTTGTTGTTAAGTAGACTTTGCCAAGCGCCTCTTCTGCATGCCTGATATGTGGCTCGGAGGTCGAGATGGTTCACAAGCCGAACATGAAGACGTCCTGAGGGTTTAAAACAGAGCAAGAAAGTCACGCTTCTTCGTAACCATTCACACCCCCGATCTCAGACTTCGACGGCCTCATTCAACTGACTTTTAAAGTGTCAGGTCAGGTACCATGCATTGCAAGCCTGAGCTCGGACATTCGGCCAGACCAGGACGGAAGCACTCGGCTAAGCTTCAAAGCGCTGCAAGCCTGGAGCTCTATAAACCAAAATAAATAACTACATAGCCCTGAGGCCCTAAGGGTTCAAGACCGCAACAGCCGCATTTAATTTGGTATTTAGAAGTACGGTCTTTAGACCCTCATGGTAAGCCAGCAGTGCTGCGGCCACCAGTCTGACAAGGCGGCACGGGTGATCTGGGCTTGGTTAGGGCTTTTCTTGGGTTTATATAGGGTTTAGGGTTTGTAGACTTTGAAAGGTTTCTGTTGCGACTGTCCTTGTAGCCCTAATTATTGCTCAGCGCTTTGAAACCCAAACCCCCCTGCACAAGTTCTTTGAACAGCCGCACAACACCTATATCCCCTTTTACGCTTCATAAACCGAAAGAACGCTAGTTAAATCCTAAGCATGTGCGTTTGGAGTTAAAAGATCGATCTCGGATTCGGGGCAGGGATTTCCCCGGATTTCCCCTAAACCCAGAAATTAAGTACTACGAGTTTGGGCGACTGACAATAAATACCCTTAAGCCTAAGCGGTGTAGTGAATCCTCCGGGGCTCATCCCATCAAATTGGAACGATACACAGAAGATTAGCGTGGCCCCTGGATGACATGCACAAAGGAAGGGGAAAAAGTGTAGCAGGGGTAAGGATGTCTCTCTCCGCAAAGCCTCAAAGTGGAACCTAAGCCGCGCGGTGCCCCAAGATTCCTACTCGCCCCGGAGAGCAAGCTTGTGGTTCAATTATGTTTTCAGGATTCAAGATCACCTTGAAGCCTAAATAATACTAAGTACTGTGGTCTTTGCCTCATAAAGCGGGACTCTTCACAGACAGCTCCTACGATGCATAAGGCAGTTTCGGTGGCGTTATATGGTTTCTTACATGGGTAGTTGTCAAAATCAAGGTCCCTTGTTGGGTACCCTAAATAATAGGTGCCGTATTATAATCGGGACCCAAAAAGGGACCATAATTTTGACAACCACCCATCTCATCCCGTCCGAAAATAGGGGGCCCAAATATAGTACCCTAGATAGTGGGATCCTTATTCCACCCACATGTCCCTCGTGTTTCTGTCGCCCAGTTGAGAGACCTGTCGCCATGAAACCGTGCCTGCCTTGTCCTACCTTTGGTTAGTAGGGAATGGAAGAATGGTAGTAATAGTAGTTATTATTGTACCCCATTCCTCCATTCCCTACTAACCAAAGGTAAGTTGTGCAAGTTCGCGTCTCGCATCCCTTGGCCCGAACCCAAAACCCTGAAAGATTAGGGTTTTGGGTTTAGGGATTTTGGGGTTTAGGGGTGTAGGGTTTAGGGGTTTAGGGTTTTGGGTATAGGGATTTCGGGGTTTAGGGGTTAGGGTTTAGGGGTTTAAGGCTTAGGGTTTAGGGGTTTGGGGTTTAGGGGTTTTAGGGTTTAGGGATTAGGATTCCGGGTCGAGGCTGCAAGATCTTGGGATGAGGGTGGATGGGGCTTTAGTCTTGTGCCTGAGAAAGTTCTGATCACTTGTCCATCGCTTAGACTCTGTAGGGCTTCAGGATTCAGGCTTAGGGTTCTTGGACCCCATAAGCCCAAAACTCATCTTGGAATTACACTGGCACCTATTCAGGTCAATGGCGCAGTCCGCTCCAGACGTGGAGGCACTCCTATTCTCTGAAGCTCCCAAGTATTTGCAAATGAGGCTGAACGCTCGGAAATCTGCATGGAAGACATATGCCATTTTTCACGTAGGTCGAGGAAGCTGTACGACCCCAATCTAGTTGATTTAAGTATTTGTAGCCCACCCCTTCATGCCTCCTCGACTAGATTTGTCCGCCAACCTTGGCACGACATGTCACGCGGCTTTTGTCATTTCGACTATGTTTGTCATTCCTGCACAGCCTTGCTGCATGTGACTGCAATGAAGTCTCGCCGGGACTTTCAAATTCTGGATTTGCACGCTCTACTCAACTTCCCGGGAACCAAATAGCCCATGCATCCATCATGTACATGCATGCATACATACAGACCCACGTATACCTGCGTGCAAGCATGCATGCATACATATACGTACATATATACATATATATATATATGTATATGTAAATATATATATATATATATATATATACACACGCACTTATAATGCTATGATACTGGAGGCGTTAAACCTTCTTTGGCTGCTTGGAGCCAGTCCCTCGCCGCGGGGGCAGAGGCATCGGGTTTGGGCTCCAAGTTGAAGTTTAGTCCTTATTCTATTTATAGCATAACATACCCCAAAACCCTATTCTAATTCTTAAGGCTCCTCTATTATGCCAATTGCTGCTGGTTTCGGGTGTGGGGTTCTCGGGTTTGGGGTTGGCGAGTTAGGGGCTTCGAGCCCTAACCTTAAATAGTGAACGGGGAAACTTTACACTTTTTGGCCCTCTGTATTAGCTCTATCTTAGAAAGATTGAACTTTTTGGGTCCCGGTTGTTGAAGAAGAGAGTAACCCTTCGGAGTTTTATGTCTTTAGGATGTTGGACTTTAGGCTTTGGGGTTCGAAAGCTTAAACTCCTACACCCCAAAACCCTCCGCCCTAAACCCTAAACCTTATTGTAATGCATTGAATCTCGGATACCTGGGCTACATGGGAGTTTCACGAAAATTAGGGGGTACCTTATTTGGGGGTCCTTATAATAAGGATCCTACTATTTAGGGTTCTATATGAGGGTCCCCTATTTTCCGAAACTCCCATGTCGGCTTGGGCAACTTTCGGGCTGTTCACCCTTGAGCCTTTTCGGCAGGTTAGTAAACTCAACATGGAGGTCGGAGTTACAGTCCCTAGCATAGTTCTAGTATTCATAATATCCCAACACCCTATTCTGATTATTCAAGCCACCATATGGGTAGTTGTCAATATTAGGGTCCCTTTTGGGGTCCCTACTATAATACGGCACCTAGTATTTAGGGGACCCAAAAAGGGACCATAATATTGACAACCACCCATATGTACCCTCAGCTCTAGACCCTTATACCCTTAACCCTAACCTTTCTTTTAGGCTTCCGGGCTCAGTGGACTTAGGCTGGTATACTTTACTCCAAGGAGTTTTACTATAGTTCTAGTATACGACATCGCACAACCCCATTCAAATTATTAAGTCCACTCGAAAGAGGGAAAGCTACTGGCGCCTGGGGTCGCCAAACAAGTTCCTTATCCAGGGTTCCTTACAGGGTTTTATAGGGTTTCTATACGGGAGTTTCCGAAAATTAGGGGTACCTGATTCTGGTGTCCTTATAATCAGGATCCGACTATTTAGGGTAGTCTATTAGGGTCCCCTATTTTCGGAAACTCCCATACAGCACAGGTTCTAGAGCTTTTGGGGCTCCTAGGATTTAGGGCTTTGCTCATATTTGAAAGGTATCGGCATGAGCTGGGAAGAAGCCCTCGTACTTGTTATGGCGCTTCTTGTAGCAGCCGCGTGTACCTGGACCCCACAGCTGCCATCTAATATGCCATTATATGTTTTCAGAGTTCTTATTTTGCAAAAAAGTTTAAAGCCTGCCTGTAGAGTGTACGTGGGGGCAGGGCATGGCAGGGCTGGGGTTTTCCGGTCAGGAAGCGCTCGCACTCAAAGAAAGTTGCACAAGCTTGGCAGCACACAGCGAGGTGCGCTGCAGCTGAAAGTGTTGGGATCCAGGTGTCGGTCGGTTCGTGTCCGAAGCCCGGCTTTGTAGGTTTACAGGGCTCTTAACTGTGTGTGGCTGCATGCATCATGTAGAATGTAAACCGTATCCATAAGCGCCCAAATCTACCAAGACAGACGGGGGCTTACGAAAATTAGGGGGTACCTTATTTTGGTGTCCTTATAAAAAGGATCCTACGGAAACCCCCAGACATCATTTATTGTTTGCACTTCATACGCACGTGCAGATAGAGAATCTCAAACTTCTGCAGAAGAAGCTCTTCGGGTTTCGCCGCTTCTTGGGCAAAACCTCGGAATCCCCCACCATCTCCATGGGTGGTCGTCAAATTAGGGTTCCCTTTTTGGGCCCTTAATATACTACGGCACCTATGATTCAGGGTACCCAAAAAGGGGACCCTAATTTTGACAACCACCCCCCATGTTTACTGTTCAGGCCCAGGCGAGCAAGGAAAGGCCTGAGGTCTCCGAGATCTGTCATCCGATGCCCGTGCCCAGAAACCTTAAAGCCCAAACTAGAATCCTGAACCCTAGACCCAAGACCATCTCCCATCTCTTCGAAGGCCTCAGCCATCTCAGTGCCGCCACTTATGCACAGGGGCCGCTAAAGCATGCAAGGGTTGTTTATGGAAAGGAGAGCTGCAGACAAGGGCAAGGCTGCAGTCTTCTGCCGGGATGTATCAGGGATCTAGCGATCTGTATGGGATCTATAGGATTCCAATCCCAGCCCAAGCATCCAGGCATTGTGGCGCATCGTGTGAGCACCACTTAGCTCCCCACCGCCTTTGGCAGACCCAAAGTTGCCTAGATAGGGTCATCCCCCATCCGCGAAAGAATGCACATGCTTTCCTTGAGGCACGGTTTATTGTTTAGGGTTGCCGCCTCGATGCCAACGCTGCAACAGACCTGCAACTCAGTGGCGGTCACCAGTGCGGTGCTCCATCACTTGCTGTCAGTGTTTCCTATGCCGGTACAACAACCCTACGGCACGAGCTGTGGTGCTGTTAATCTTCTGGCTATTGCCAGCACGACTTTGTTCAATGTAGACCCCCGATCACAAGACCCCCTTCCCTCAAATATGGATTACATGTGATAGCCGGGATCCTGGGATGAAGGCATTACAAACAAAGGATTTTGTGCATACTAATCAGGGGTCAACATTAGTTTCTGTAGCCCCCAAGAGTCGCAGGGTGTGAGTTTCCGAAATTGGGGACCCTAATATAGTACCCTAAATAGTAGGATCCTTATTATAAGAACCCCAAATACGGTACCCCAAATTTTCGGAAACATCCGGGTTGTCTAGATGAGCGTCGTGTTTCCCAGTGACTCTTGCCGGTAAGATTCCCCGAATATTCAGGGAGCCGTGCGTATGTCCCAACTGTCCTGGCTTCCTTCAGAAGCTCTCAAACCCACAGCCCTGGATGCGGCTAAGATAGGAGCCTTGATAATTACCAATACTATTTGGGGGGTTCCTTATTATGATTATAGTGTAAGATACCCCGAAACCCTACTAACTATTAAGGCCCCTATATTGCGGCCCTCCTGGTGCAGGCCACGCGGCGCATCACTGCCTGTCCCACACCACCTGTGGAAACCCGGTTCGATATGGCTGCGGTGTGGACTCAATTGGGGCAGAAAACATTTTGCATCGGGGGTCGGAATAGACACTCATACTACTACCCTAACAGTGTTCCTTATCGTTCTTAAGTATAGTCGTACAGCTACACTACAATATGTTGTCTCTCGGCCTGGCGCCCTGAGACCCTCAAAGCCCCAAACAGGATCTGCCAACTCGAGATTCGGAGCTGCCTCCTTTGCATCAGCGCAGTTCTTCAAGGGATTTAGCGCTCACGAGTTCAAGATCTAGGGTTGAGGGCTTCGGGCATATATATATATATACATATACACATGTAGGTAGGACCTGTCCATAGAGTCAATGACAAGGCAACGGAACATCCAACACGATAACCCTTAGACCTAGAGCCTAAACTGCAAGCTGTTGGTGTGCAGATGCTTGTTTGGGCGGTTTGTTCTCACCCGAGTTGCCGTCTAAAGTTCTCTTCCCAGTGCGCGGGTGCAGGGACGTTCCTTAATTGAGGGATGCTGGAGCTGTGAACTTTCACACTGGACTCCGAAGCTATCCGAGCGACTGAGACTTCCGTCGTTTCTGATAGTGCTCAGAAATAGAGATGTTGTGAGGAGCTTAGAGTTTGGTCAAAGGCCGAGGGCTGTTTTTTCCGTAAGCCTGGCGCTTCTTAGACTCCAGGCAGCTAGCAAAGGAGAAGCTATTTGCTCATTTTCTACATTGAACTTCAAGGTTTAGGGTTTAGGGTATCTGCGTTACTGATTCGTGGCCTTTGTTGCAGCGCGGGCTCGAGCTGCCAAGAAGGCGACGAAAGCTTTCGCTCCTCGTGACGACGCTGACGCCATGGGCGTGTCAAGCTCGATCCAACCGTCGTGGCCATCGTGGCAGCTCTGCGGGATGTAGAGTACAGAAACTAGAGTCTATGGCTTGCGGTGTATGATCCATTATGGTCCTCTAAACCCTAAACCCTGCATTTGAGCTTTTGTCGGTCTTTGGCCATTGGGTTCGGTTCGCTAGCACCCGATTCCAGGCAGTGGCCGAAAGTCTTCGATACGTCGCCATGTTTGCGCCCGGGCTGAATTTTCAGATTCTGAACTCTACACCGCGAAGCCTAGCATCTAAAGTGTTTAGGATGTATGGCTGAATCATACTATAGGGGCCTAAATCATTACCAATACTATTTTGGTGATTCCTGATTATAAATATAGTATAATGGGCCCCAAACCCTCTAATTATTCAGGCCCCTATCCTATATCCTTATAAGTAGCCCTTATAGACCCCTTTAAAGGAACCCTTATTAATAGAATCCCTATAGATCCCTTTAAAGGGAACCCTATTACAAAGGCCCTACATTAAAGGGTTTCGAGCTGAACATTAGGGATTTCGAAGAATCCCCACACGCTTCACCCTGCCGAGCTGGAGAGCTGGCCTGTACCTATAGGCTCCATAGTAGTTCCTTTTTGGGATTACCTCAAAAAGGAACTACTATGGAGCCTATGGGTATGCAAGATTCATCACGGAAAGCTGATGAACACAAACACCGACATACGCAGAGGCAGACACCTGAATAGCTAGTACGAGTATCCAGGATAGACCCTATCTAGTATATCGCCCATATTCCCCAAAGCCCCAGTCAAATTATTCAGGCCCCCATCTTTCTTGAGACCTGCATCTCGGAACTGTAAGTAGGCAAACTCAAACTCGTCAATGCAGCCGTTCACCAGTAGCGGCTATCACGGACCGGTCGTACGACATGCGAAGTGCCGAGGTGTTAACTGTCGTGCTGTACATCTATCACTGTAACTATGCTGATTATGATTATGGTCGGTTCTGTGTGTTGTTTTTGCAGGTGATTCCTTGTCCCTGCATGTGTATTGTGAGTACTGGAGTCCGATGACCACTGCTGAGTAGCTATACTGGGTAGCGATATTATCGTTCTTTCGCGTGTTGCGGTTATCAGTATCGTAGTGCTTCGTCTGGGACCTAAACAGACGCTATGTCATTACGAAGGCCTTATCTAGGCCGTTATCTTGTAGCCATTTTCGGGTTATGGCTTCCCAGACAGACGATGCCTTGTGATGAAAGTTCCTTGACTACTGCTCTCCCCAGAATTGATATGGGGGTTGATCAAAATTATGTCCCTTTTTTGGTCCCCTAGACTATAAGGAACATACTATAATACAGACCCCAAAAGGGCCCATAATTTTGATCAACCCCCATATAGAATTATATTGAAGAAGGTTTAGGGTTTAAGATTGTTAAGGGCTTGTAGAGCATAAGAACACGAAGACGTAGTTCCTGTACAAAGACTCGCCTGTACTCCATTTTCCTGGCCTGCGCAAGTACAACAACCCACGCGAAGCCTAAAGCCACATTCAAGAGAGACTCACTAAAATAGCTGTAAGACCCTATTCCCGCGAGGACTCCCGGGATGCTCCGGATCCTTCGAGGGGTCATGGCCGTCATTTTCGTTGTTCACTGCACGTGGCTGCTCTGCTAGAAAGGCACAAGAAATGGGCATAGACAGTGAAGCAGCCTGAGCATGGGGTTGAAGTCTGCAAATGTCAACTAATGGGTTCAGAGTTCCCAGTGTTCTTACAAACCCGGCTAAGTCCCAGGCTTGCAACAGGCTTATGTGAGGGCGACGGAAACTGTTGCGGGGCTGTTGAGGCCATGGGGGGCGGTCGCGAGACTGTGGCATCGGAGGTGCTGTGATATACTATCTATATATATATATATATATTTATATAACTATATTAGCAAGTTGTAAACGAGACCGCATTCCGCAGACCCTGCACCCCCTCCAATCGTCACCCGCCAAACCTGAAGCCGCGGGCAGGCTGCAGGGCTTCGGGATATATTATGTATTTTTAGTTTGTATAATATGTATATGTATATATATACACACACATATAGTTTTTTGTATTGCGTTGCGCTATCATGTATCGTATTATGTTACATCGCTTTTATAGTACATCATGCATAGTATGTTATATTGTATCCTACTATATCAAATTTTAATATATCACATTACCCTATGTTCTACTATATATTGTTTTCCAATATTGTATAGTATACTATCGTTTACTGTATTTTGCTATAGTATGTTGTATTATGTTATGTTGTATTGTGTCATGCTGTATTATATTATATATTACACTAAAGTTAATTTATTTGTTTTTTCATCACAAGGCACGTCGTGGAGTACGCCTTCCTCAGAGGAGAAGGCTTCTACTACTTCCTCTTCCTCACGAACTGGAGTTTGAGCCCCGGCGGGATCGTCCTAGGCCCTAATTCTGCAGAACCTCAGTGCCCAAGCCCAATCCCAAGCCCCGAAGAGCGGTCCTGAAGAATGCCTTCACGCCACAACTGTTGTGTTTTGAGTTTAAGAACCAAGTATCTCTTAAGCCTCTCACCGCTTCGGTTCGTCTTTGGAGACTGGCCATGAGAAGAACAAGAAGAGTCCGCGCTGTTCTCGCCATTGTGGGGCTTATCCTTGTCAGCCACTGCTCTTATGTATGACGAAGACCGTGCCGATGATGGTGATGATGCCCAGCATCATTAAAAGGACGATCCAGACAAAGAGTTGACACATATGGCAATAATGATCAAGCTACCGGTGCTGGCGATGATCAGATGTTGATGTCCGTGAGAAGGATGTTTTCGATGCTCTCGAGCAGGAACGAGTGAGGAAAGGAAGTCTCGAAGATGACTGTGTTCAACGCAACGAAGCCGACAATATGGTGGCCTTAGTCAACTCCGCACCAATGCTTGTTACCCGCATAGATTTTTCTCAGTGACGATGACGGTGATTGTGATGGATTACGTTTAGTTTAGATCATGCTTGTGATGCTTGTGGTTGCCATGTGACGATACGTGCCAAGGGCGAGCCTTGTTGTTACTGCTTGTTCCATCCAACTTGCTTCTTGCTATTTGATAGTTCCACTCCTGCATGTTTGTGAGTAGCTCGGTGCATACGATTCCAGGGAGAGTATAGTTCACTTTGAAAAAGCCGAGAAACAACCCAATGTGTGGTTGCATCTTCCCCGGTCTCAACTCTAGACATAAAATACATGCAAAAATGCAGACATACAGGCATGCATGCATGCATGCATACATACATATACATACTTACACGTACATATACATGCGTATACATGCATATACATACATTCATTCATTCATACACATACATGTACTTACATCTACATACATATTCACATACATACATACATACATACATGCATACATACATTTTTCCGCCATATTCTGTTAGCATAATCATTATCTTCAGGCCTCGTAATAGGCCACACGGCAGTGAGCTTCAGGGTTCGTTGCATGTTCATGGAACCAGCTTGTTGAACAACCTTGACTTCTAAACCCAAAGAGCCGAACAGAGGCGCTGAAAACAAAACCTAAGCCCTGAATTCTCGAAGACCTCGAAGAGCTGAGGATGTTTGAAACAGTGCAGCTCGGCTGCAGTGTCGAGCTGTCCTCACCGCATCTTGCGGCCGACATGCATAAACCCTGAATGTAGAGTTTAGGGTTCTGACGGCCAGAGTCCCCCTAACTCATCGCTAGCCTTCAAACACCACTAGACCTGCAAGCCCCCATCCAGCAAATCCTGCAGGTCCGAATTGGGGCTGTTGCTGGTTTGCTTCAGGGTCGGGGCTAGGCTTCCTGAGATGCAGTGGCGGTGGAGCTGCCGGGGTGCAGGTTAAGCGACTGATCTTAGTCTTCAGACGATGTGAGTTCTGCACTTGTTAACCGTGGTTGGCACTCCAAGTCTCGACATAGAGGTTGGTTTTTTGCCCCTTGGCTTTGTATCAGCAGGAGTTCGTGTTTGAAAGGCTCTTTGAAGCCTTTGGGGTTTCATGGCGCCTCACGGTTGTTCCAGATCGCAGACTCTGCGCAGGAAGAAAGTAATTAAAGCCCCAGCAAAACGACCACATATGCTATAGTCTATTGTATATGGCACTGCATGGAGCTGTATTCGAAGCTAGTTTAAATTTTAGTCCGTTGTTTATCATGGCGTTTTTTACAAATTGAATTCTGATAGCGTGCAGCATAGTAAGTGGTAATATGTAACACTATATTATTCTATAATTCGCATCTGAGGCCCGTAAATGACAGTGCCTGGGTGGACACAGTACGGTCAACAGGCTGTAGGCATGGACGTTCTCGCATGTTGTACAGATCTTTCACTTGACTAAAATTGTGCCGGAGTCCTGGCGGCCGAGGGTGCCGCATGCAGCAGTCCCATGAGTACATCGCTTGACATGTCTGCAGCTCATGCTATGGTCCTTGTATGCTGACCCCGGTGAAGATGAAGGTGCGGTTGAGGTCTGGCTAGGGTTGAGGTTTAGGGTTTTGGGGTTTGGGTTTTGGGGGCGTAGGGTTCAGGGAATCAAGTTTCTCCAGATGAGACATGTGCTGAGCCCGGTACATTATTTGAGACAACTCTAGTACAGTTCAACCCTGCGAGCGACAATTGGAAGATGAGTCAGATTCTGCCACTCACTCCCAGCATTTGTTATGACTCATCAAAACCAACATGCCAAAGGCACTCGAGATTGAAACTGGAGCCACCCAAAATTGAGGCCCCAAATCGCACATCCGAAAGCCTGGACCAGAATGCTTTGAATCTCTCGGAGCGGACTTGCGATCGTTAGGGCTATTTGAGGCCGTTCGGTTCCAAGCACTCCGGAATTCAAAACATCAACACACCGAAATCGAAGACCCCTTAAACTTAGCCCTAAACCCAACTCCAAAGAACAACCCCACGTAATATAAGGGCCTTGAGAATTAACTCTACTATTTTGGGGCTCCTTATTATAATTATAGTATAATGGGCTCCAAAGCCCTAGTCTAGTTATTAAGGCCCTTATACTAAATCCTGATGATAGCCTTCATAGTAGCCCTTATACACCCCTTTAACAGAACCCCAGGAACATGGTCCTACTCTTCCTCTTGTCCTTGATGGCTATGGAGGCACCCGAGCCAACCCATCAGTGGGATGCTTGGTTGGGAAAAGTTCAAGCTTTAGGGTTCAGGGTTTAAGGGGCAAGGGGGCAAGGGGTTTTGGGCGTAGGGGACTACGACCCCAGACTCCGGAGCCCCAAGTCGTATCTACAGCAGCAACGCATGATGCCGCCCCAGAAGGAAAAAACCGGCATGGCCATGGAAGTATGCTCCTTTGTGCCACGTATTGGGGATGCAGGGTTTTCGTGATGTCGACAACGCGGGCTTCCGATTCTTACTTCCTGGAGAACCCAACTTCCCTCGTACTTAGGCTCGTGTTAAGATCTGTAATATTCCAATTCGGGTCCGCCTACTGCTTTAGCTCGGTTCTGCTTAGGAGTTGCTTTTTATTTCATCCTCGCTGTGGTATATGCCCAAAGGGGGCTAGTAACATATTCTGTTCATATTGGGGCCAAGGGGGTTAGAGTAAACCCAGACTCTGAGCTTAAACCGCGTCAAACCCCTAAACCCTAAACGGCTTCGTGGGTCAAGCCGTGCCTGCCTTGTGCGAGTGTGCGAGTCGAAACCCTAAACGGTGAACCACTTGGCACGCCGTTGTCATCGTAGTACCTGTCTTGTATTCAGACCTTGCCTGGCATAGTCCCACAGTGAGCGTCAAAATGCCTCGAAACCCTAAGCGCTAATTCCCATACTCTGAAACCTTGAAGCCTACTACAGGGGCCTAAATTTTTTTCCTATACTATTCTGGGGGTTCCTTATTTTAATTATAGTATAATGGCCCCCAAAACTTTATTCTAATTATTAAGGCCCCTATATGACAGCCCTTCAGAGCCCAGGACTTTGAGAAGGAGACCGAACCAGCCCTCGCCCGGGTCGCCGTGGTATTCTTTTCCATCTCCCAGCCCTTGTCTTTAGGTGCGCATGGGCCCATTAGGTTCCAGGGCTCTTCTATAGGGGTTTGTAGGGTTGTATGAGGGGTATACGGTATACTATAAGGGTTCTATGTTTAGGATGTCACCTTTCGGGTTTACAGTAAAGTCTAGGGACATAACTGGTTCAGAAAGGATTTCTTGCGCACAGCCACCTGCCAAAGGCAACCTTGACTCTTTCAACCGTCACGCCGTAAGCCTGGTGCTGGTTTGAAACACCAGAACCAATTGCAAGGCTTCTAACATAAAGCCTCTTATAGAATTCACAGAGGCCCCGCACACAAAAAGAAGTGGGCTACTGCAGTAGCGTATCAACAGGGCCTTAGTCGTGTAAATAGGGTTTCGGGTTAGATTACGGTATGTTTATATAGGGGCCACCTGGGGGGGAATTGTGGCGATTTGTTCAAGCCTCTACAGTAGGCTGCTTTGGCTCTAAACCCTAAGCCCCCAAAATCTAAGCCTCAGCCCCAAAAACCCTAAAGCCCTGCAGTCCGAAAACCCCCACACACATAAACCCTAAGCCTAAACCCTAAACTCTACTCCGAGTTGCGAGAGCGTAAACCCTAAACTCTAAACCTTCCTTTGTGCTTGCCGACTGCCTGGCAGACATTAAAAAGGAGCTTTCAAAAAAATCTTCTTTTATACCCGAACAGCGAGCCTCCGAGCCGGAAACCGGAAGCATTGAGGGTCATCTCGGCTCTTGCTAGGGGGTTTAATTTTGTTTGTTAGTTAAAGTTACCACACAAGGGGATCTATAGTACATCATGGGTAGTGAAAATTGAGACATAAAAAGGAATTCTGAAGTAGTTCCTTAACACGAACCCAGCGATTCCCAGGTGTAGCAATCCTTTACTGGACCCTCCTACGGCCGATTTGGGACGTCTCCGGGCTTTGCCAAAGGGCAGGTTGTTTTTTGAGGGTTTGGGGTTTAGGCAGTAAGGGTCCGCACCATAAGGACCCTGGTGTTTCCCACATGAATACAAAAATCGGGATGTTCTTTTGGCTCCCCAATGAGGGCGGCACTACTGTAGCCTTTAAAGGTACCCTAAATAGCAGAACTACAACCCTAAAGCAAGAATTAACCAAAACCTAAACCCTACGCCGGACCTATGAAGCCGTGCTTGCCTTGTGCGAGCCTGCGTGTCGAAACCCTACACCCTACAGCCTAGAGCTTTTCTGATCTCGGATTGTTGGCCGTGCGACATGTCGCCAGCGGCGAGTGGGCTCTAACCTCAGGCATACTGTATGCGGACATACCTATGGTCTCCGTTGGAGTTCCCTTTTTTGTTCAACCGTTCTTACAAATAGGATCCCTCAAGGTAACCACAAAAAGGAACTACAATGGAGACGCTAGGTAATCCTCCGTTTTCGGTGAAAAGGCAGATGCAGTGTAATTGTGCATCTGCGGCGGCACTGCTTCCATTCACCCTTATTCAAAACAGTTGAGCATTTAGTCTGATATGATAACTTACCGGGGTGATGAACATGATTACCCTGCTGGCTCACGCTGCTAGGTACAACTACAGCTTGTGCTTAGCTTGTGCCACTGCTTCTTTCCAGTCTCCCTCCCTTTGTCTCTCTCTCTCGCTCTACCCCTCCCGGTCTCCCTCTCTCTCTCTCTCTCATTCGCTCTCTCTTTGTCGGCTCTGGTCTGTTCTGACCTCACAGAATCACATATGGCTTCAATTGTTTGTGTTAGCCGTTGCGAAGGCGGCCGACCAGGCGCGAGGAAACGCTTTCACGCAGGACATGCCCCCGTAAAACCTACAAAGTCCCAAGGTCCTACTGCCCTAGACCCTAAAGACTCTACCCAGCCCCAAAACGCTGAACCCCAACCCCGAAATCCTATGCCCAGTGCAAGACGAATCAGGTTCTGGCCGGAGAGGAGGAGTGGCCTGCCTATTTGCCTTTCTTCGTGCACGGTATCGACACCATTCTTATGCTCCCTGTACGTCTTAGGGGTTACATATATGTAAATGCACATGCATATTCGTAACATTTGCTGTTCTTGTTTATATTGTTGTGGGTTCAGAGAGTATTCGGTTCAGAGTTTAGGTGGGGTCTTGGGCTGCGGGAGGTTGAATCTAATTCGGGGAGGAGGATCTATATAGGGCCGCGGGAGATTAAGGCGTAGACATCTAGAGTAAGGTTTTCGGGTCTTCACAGAGTGAATTGAGTCTGCAAATAGAACAAGGTGCTACAGGCGACAGGTATGTTGGAATTCTAACCGGAATGACAATTCCAGTTATCGTAGAAGTAGTGAGCGAGGTTAGGTTGGGGCGGGGGTGATATTTGAAAAACCCTAAACCCTAAACCCTTAAACTCTAAACCCTAGACCGGTGATATTTGGAGTGTTGTGTTAGCGAGGTGCGGGTATCTGAAAACGAGTAACGGCTTTTGTGGTGGGCACCCTGTAGGGTTCCTGTATTCCTGGGTTTTGGGGTTTAGGGTTTAGCGTTTAGGGGTGTGTCCCTTTCCTCTTCGGCTTCCAGTGTGGGCCCAGTTTAAGGAGTTCCTTGTTCGGTTGTTTTGGGTGTTTCTTCTAGGGTCCTATGCAGGGTTTTTACATCGGATATGCACTCAGCAGCAAAGAGCTCAGACACTCGCTGAGCCTTCATTTTTGCTCAGGCGCAAGACTGGTTAAGTCTGGACCAAGCCATGCTCTGCGCAGGTTGTCCCAAATCCTGCATTGCCCTTAATAAGGACTATACCGTAATTCGCACAGTTTAGGGTCCTTAAGGTAATGCAGGGTTTATATCATCAACCTTAGGCAGACACCACTTCCCGAGCGCCTGAAGGGAAGGCAGGCGGGTGGGCGCGAGAGAAATGCTGAGGGGGGTGTCTCTTGCACACACTGGAGCATGCTGCATACCCTAACACCTGTGTATCAGAAACTGCGAGCGCAAGCGGTAGCAGAATTAGAGACGCAATGCACAAGGCCACACAAACTCGAGCATGGACGAGCATCTTGACGACACAGTTCTGCTGACTCGGAGATTTTGCTTTCATGTCGGACAGCTGTCGAGAAAGCTGCGTCAACTAGTTGAAGTAATATAGGGGCCTTAGTAGTTGCCTATAATAGTTTGGGGGGGCTCCTTAGGCCCTAGTATAATTGTACTAGGATCTTAAGGATCCCTACTCGAATTTAAGGAATTTGTTGTCTTCCATAAAGCAGAGCGTGGTGACTAGTTCCACAAGGGACGACGACGCTGCAAGAAACGATGAGGCTTAGTTCACGGTGTGTATATATTTTTACACATATACATACATGCATGCATGCATACATACATGCAGACAAAACTTCACATCAAAATACATTACATTATGTCCCCTTACATACTTACATACTTGCATACATACATACATACACACAGACGTACACACAGACACACGCACATATACACAGACATACACAGAGACATACACACATACATACACACATACATACATACATACATACATACATACACATACATACACATATACACAGCTATATGCATTATATATATATATATATACATATAGATGATTACATATATTTAAACATATCTCTGTGTGCTATTTCAGACCATCAGATCTCAGGGAGTTGAGGGCTTTGTGCTTTGTGCTTGGGGGGCCTTGTTTCTACTTTTCGTCTGAGGCTCATCACGTTCTTTGCCTGCCGCGTCCCGTACACTTGCTCCCATGCCGGCTGGGTCGCCATCTTTGCCGTGCTCTACGGGGTCTTAACCTACCTGCACCATGTGCTCCGAATCGGTCGCTGGAACGGCTGTGTTACATACGACGCTCGGCTGGCTTTAGCCTGAACCTCCGAATTTCCGAGTTTCACCGCGTTGACACAGCCGCGCAATGGGAAAATGTGGGAGCCTGTGTAGGAGTTGGCTGCGGGAGTGAAGTGCCCTCGTTGCAAGTGACTGGTTTACGACAAGGCAGAGTCTGGATTAATGGTTGCAGTTGCAGTATTTCAGTTGGGAGGAGTAGTAGTAGCAGTAGTAGTAGTAGTAGCAGTAGTAGTACACGTAGTAGTAGTAGTAGCAGTAGTAGGAGTAGTAGGAGGAGTAGGAGTAGTAGTAGTAGTAGTAGTAGTAGTAGTAGCTAAGGAAGATCCGCGTGACTGCCCCATCTACAGCATGCTCGACTGGAACAAGCCCGACGAGGCAGGTGGGGCTTATTTGACCTCTCTGGTTCCTGTAAACCTGAGATACGTCATCATGTTAAGAAGTAATTGTGATTTCAGCAATGGACAGTTGCAACAATAACAACAGTAGCTGCCTCCTGTAGCCTTTGCCCTAAACCATAGACCCGAAGCTCTAAACCTTAAACCTAGACCCTATAAATCCGAAATCCTGAACCGCTGAGTTTCCAGCTTCGGTTCTTGATAGTTCAAGGCCTCGGGAGCTACGCCATTGCACAGGTAGCGCCCTTGCAAGACGGCTTCCTCCGAATCAGGGTCCTCTGCAAGCTAGAGCTACTAGGGCGTAAGGTTCAGGGTTAGGGCTTCTCTATTTACCGGGAGCTAACAGCCTGGATAATTAGTATCTGGGGTTCGTTATGAAAGAATTGCCACTTTACTACAGGTTGCCACAAGGCAATATAGTAGAGTTATTAAGGCCCCCTAAATCGGAACGCGCGAAATCTTTCGGTTTGCAGCGTTTCTGGGCGCAGGTTTGAGGATTACATCAGCTTTGTCCCTGCCGCTTCAATAATACTGTTGATGATTTGAATCCTGCATTACCTTAAGGACCCTAAACTATGGGAATTCTGGTATATTCCTTATTATGGGTAATCCAGGATTTACATCATCAATCATATGTTTGCATCTTAGCCTTAATCCCTAATGAGCTGTCAGCTATTGCAGCCTGCTTCCTTGAAATGTGGCAGAGTTGCATGTTTCAATGAAGTCTAATGAACCATAATCCCTAAAACCTAGCGCCAATCCTGAGAGACCTTGTCTAGCTGAGTTCCGAGTTGCGAGAGCGTGAACTCCAACCCCTAAACAGTGGATTCGCCGGCTTGCGTGTGCTAGGTTAAGTGATGAACGAAAGCATGGCTGGCGCCTGTATCGGGATGGTCGTTGTTTGAAGCTGTCTCCCGAAAAGACAGATTCTTTGTGAAAGAATGAAGCTTGGAGGCTTTGCCGATCACCCTGGGTGCCGTGGTGGGAGTGGGCATGGTACTTCCTGTGGTCTCTTGGCTTCGATTTGCAGCTTTTGGGGTTCAAAGCCTCAAAACTTCGTCACAAATCTGTAGGGCTAAGGGCTTTGATGATGATGATGATGATGGTGGTGATGACGACAATGATGATGATGATGGCGGAAACCCTAAACCCTAAACCCCAAA
This sequence comes from Symbiodinium sp. clade A Y106, assembly GCA_003297005.1. Classification (NCBI taxonomy): domain Eukaryota; class Dinophyceae; order Suessiales; family Symbiodiniaceae; genus Symbiodinium; species Symbiodinium sp. clade A. The sequence continues at coordinate 178,014 of BGNK01000244.1, read as the reverse complement.
CGCTGGCACTGCAGTTTCCTGCTGGTCTTCAGCAGTTCAGGGCGCTTTTGGTCTGTGCAACAGCCCCACCAGCTTGCCTTGTGCCTGAAACGGACCCCAAACCGTAAGAAAGCTGAATTTAAGGAGCGGGAGCTTAAACGCAGACCAAATCTCAGGCTCAAACCAGAAAGTCTTTACGACATATCTCGAACCAGGAAGCGGGCAACCCAATCTTTGACCCTATGCCCAAACTCTACACCCAACATACTTTCGAGAACTCTAACTCTAGAACCCTAAATGCTAGACAAGACCGGATAGCAAGGCATGATTCATAAGGGTGGTTGTCAAAACTAGGGTCCCTTTTTGGGTACCCTAAATAATAGGTGCCGTATTATAATAGGGACCCAAAACGGGACCCTAACTTTGACAACCACCCATGTGAAGCCCATGATATGCTGTCTAGGGTTTAGGGTTTAGGACCCTTTCCCAATTCATAAAGATATCCCTTTTCAGTCCATACCTTTTCAGTCCCTATCTGGGTATGTTGCAAGAAACCCCAGAGATCTGAAGCCTGAAAATTCCAAATGGGGCTTTCCGAAAATTAGGGGGTACCTCGTTTTGGGGTCCTTGTCATAAGGATCCTACTATTTAGGGTACTATATTCGGAAACTCCCAAATCCTGTAGAATCCCAGAGCTCTCAACCCCTAAACCCTAAACCCTGCGCACTCCGATGCCTCGCCCGGATTACCCAAGTTGTGAGAGTCGAAACCCTCAAGGCCCCTAAACCCCCAAGGCCCCTAAACCCCTAAACCCTAACTCCGAGGTTTACGTCATCTTGGCCTGGCTCCGGGACCGTTGCTTGGTGTTCTTCTGGTTGGCTCTTAGGACTTTAACTTTTTGGGGTTTCTATAATAAGTAAGCTAAAACTGTAACTTTTGGCGTTCAGAAGTCAGCCAAGGTTGCGATAGCCGTTCAGACCTCGAAGCGTCGGCTGCAAGGCTGCTTGGCCTCGGAAGTGGCGAGGTGTCTATGTTAGGGCCCCTTGTTCGGTCTCCAAAACTTAATTAGTACGGCACCCTTACAAACAAGGGCTTTAAAAGGGACCCTTATTTAAAAAAATCACCCAACAAAGGGTTTAGGGCCTTTTAGGCTTTAGGTTTGTTTGTTGTTGAGAGGGCCGGGGGCGGGGGATGGGGAGCGGTTAGAGGCATTGTTGAGGAGTGTTCGCTGGTTTTGTAATGGGTTTGTGATGTGTTATTGATAATTAAGGTTTTAAACGACGTTTCTCGGGGTGTTTATCGGGGTTGCGGGGGGGGCCCTGTGACTCAAGGGTTCTCTGGAAGGAGTCGCTTTCTTTAGGGCTTCACAAAGGTTTCTAGACTGTCCGAGGGGCTTGAAAGAGGCTTCTGAGGATATGCTGAGGTGCGAGGAGGCCTATGCTGTTGCTTCGCACCTGTCTCTCTGATTATTGTTCGGGCTTCCGGGGCTGTGTTGAACAAAGAAGTTTGAATGATTATCCATACTATAACGTAGGATTCCTATTCAGAAGACACTAGAGTATTGCCAAAAGCCCGCTTCTAATCATCCACAGCCCTGTAAGACTGTAAGTGCCCGGTAGTACACATCTTCAATCTTCAGATCGTCAGTCGACATTGGGCTTGCTGCAATCTTGCCCCCAGCCCAGCCCTATGCCCCAATGCCAAGCCCGACGCCGGAGCTCCCCGTAGCACAAAACAGCAAGAAATTGGAGCAGGTAGGCGAAGGGTAGCCCCTAAGTAAGGGTCCGTGTGCTCATATAGTAAACGGTGAAGTTTCAGATGAGTTGAGGGCGGCCATAGCGCCAAGGCCACGGAGGTAGTATAAGATTTTAACCACAGGCTCACCATGATAAACAGACTTCCCGGCCCGGGCCCGTCGGCCACGGAGGAAGTATAATAAAATGTCTGTTTAGATATGTAAAAACCTCATGCTTAAAAATCGCCCCTGTGTACTTTGGCCTTAAAATAGCCCCTATACAGGGACTACGTGCTGTAATGCCAGAGAAGTATACACTATATGACAAAATGAGAACATGAACCCTTTGGGTGCTCGCGACGGTCAATTTAGGGTTCAGGGGTTGCGGGTTTAGGGGTTTTAGGGCTCAGGGGCTCAGGGGTGCCCTAGACCCTGAACCCTAAACCGACCTATTGGTATTCATTGTAGCTCCTTCTGTTGGTTTAACCAGTTTATGCTTAGGATCCTATAAAGTAACCCCAAACAGGAACCACAATAGAGACTATACCTACCGGTAGCCGAAAAGACCTAGCTTTTTAGGTTCCAAATTATGATTTCGAAAAATAGTTCCTTAGAAAGCTGGGTCTTTTGGGCCACAGGTACCCTATAACCCTATAGATCCCTTTAAAGGAACCCTACGTATAACCCTACTTATAACTACCCATGAACCTCCAAGTAGGGTTCAGTTCCCGAAAGAGGTTGGAGGAAGCACGTCAGCGAGAGCGGCTCTTGGACCAAGCTGGCGAGGAAGACGTGCAACCTGGGCCTTTCTTATTTATCGACTTTAAGGCTTGAGGGCTTTAAGGGTTTGTTTAAGGCTTTAGGGCGTTAAGGGTTGTTTAAGGCGTTAGGGCTTTAAGGATTTGTTTAAGGCTTTAGGGCTTTAAGGGTGTTTTTAAGGCTTGAGGGCTTTGAGGGTTTTTCTAAGGCGTTAATTTAAGGCTTTAGGGGCTTGAAGTTTAGGGGTTAAAGGTTTAGTAGTTGGATCTATGGTTTAGCGTTTAGGGCCATGGGTCTTAGATCGGTTGTAGGGCTTAGGCTCCAGGGCATGGTTCCTAGATCGGTTCTTCCCTGGTGGCGTCTTTGCTATAGGTGCTACTCTCTTGTTTCATGCGCTCTTCGGTTGTTGAGTGGTTGTTTGTCATGTGTGTTTTGGTGTCGGCTGCTTCGAGGGTTTTTTCAAGCTTATGGAGGGTTTACAGGTTTTTCGGATGTTGAATAGGGCTGTTAATTACAGGGGAGTATTACTTTTTGAGTTTGTAGGTGTTTGTTCTTTGGCGAGGTCTTCTCATCCAAGCACCTTGTCGGTGTACTCTCTTCCTCAGTTCGATACTGGAGACCTAGGCAGTTGAGTGGCCGGAAGCCCTGTGCATGCCTGACCTGCGTCTGAGCAGCGGGCCTCTAGGTTCCTGTTTGGGGAATGTGGTTCTTATTTGGTGTCGTACGGTTTTGGGTTGGCATCAAAGGCTTTCGGGTTCGGTGTTCAGGTGTTTATCATATGCCGAGGTCAGGGTCTAGGTGGGGCTTCAGGAATCAGCTACAGTCTGGCTTCAGTGAGTTCAGTGTTCGGGCATGAGACGAAGGCTCCATGGGATGGAGAGACCTTCGAGGCTCAACGGTCCCGTATCGTCAGGGGTTTGCAGTGCTAGAAAAGATGCCGTCCCTTGAAATCAAGGTCGGCGTGTCTTAAGACACTTGCTATAGAGTACCAGTGAAGGACACAGGCAGGTGCGGCCACCAATACTGCACCCTGATGTCACCTAGACCTAGCCTCCAGCTACAGCACTACAAGCTCTTAAGCTGGAAACCATCAGAGCTCCGCGACCTACCTGTCGCCGTCCTCCAGATGGATACCAAAGGTGTGTCCATCGACTTGAAGGCAGAAGCCGCTAGAGCGTCGGCCATTGTCATGTTGGTAGGGTTTCGAATCATCTGTCCTTCCAGACATCTATACGTGTACTCCAGGATGTAGTTCGAGGAAGGTGCAGCGGTGCCACTAGGTGGAAAGATGCTGGGCTCTGTCATCGACGGCTTACTGCTGGCCAACGCGTGTCACCGGGGTCTATGAGGTCGTAGTTGTCAGGGAGCTCGAACCTCGAGGAAAGTGTTCGGACTGTCGAAATTGTCCTTGCTTGTTGGTGCTTGTTGCCTTTTCGCGGATGGGCTTTGAGCTCCGACCTGTCATGGTACTGAGCTTGTCAGCTAGCATTGTGTCGATAGAATGCTAGACCCTGACTCCTAAAAGCCGCTGTATACAGGAATCGTGCTATATGAGCCCCAAGGGTCCGGGAGGACTCATTCTCCGGGCTAAACATGGTAGGACTCATATGCCCAACAGGCCCTCAAGCGTTGAAGCCCTAATTAAACTCCTCACGCCTGTAGGGTTTGAGGTGTCGGGTACAACCTAAAAGCCCTCTCAATACTCTGAACCCCGTCAATCCTGTGACACGCTCTACCTGTGGATCCAAAGCCTACGGAACAGTAGCGTTATAAAGCTATAAGTTAAAACCCAACCATATTCGGGCATCGCTCCTTACACAGCAAGTAACTGGAGCCACAGGCAAGCCGTAGGGTAAAATGGCAGTCTGAAAAATCAGTAACGGTACTCCTTGGAGCTCCCCCAGACAACTGAATGATAATGTACCCCAAAGCCCTATTCTAATTATTAACGCCCCCATATTCAAACCCTTATGGTAACCCTTGCCCTTATAGTATCCCTTCGAGCAAACCCGAAAAAGGAACCCCATACTAATTACTTAAGCCACCGGATTCGAACCCCTGTGGTATCCCTGTTATTCAATTAGCCCTTAAAAGGAATTCTATCGTAATTGTTGTATTTATCCCTTACCGGAACCCTTGAGGGGGACCCTCTTCTGTTCATCGGGGCCCCCATTCTTTCAACCCTTATAGTCTTATAGCATCCCTTAAAGAAGCACTTCACAGGAGTTCTATTTTAATAAGGGCAGCGATAATTATCCAGGCCTCCATGTGAGATGTAATATCCTTTAAAGTCTTTAAAGGGAGCCTTATTTTAATTAACAAGGTCCCTATACTAAATCTTTATAATCGCCCTTACAGTAGCTCTTATAGACCCCTTAAAAGGAACCCCCCTAGATAGTATAGGTACTCGTAATTGTTCATGCCCCTATCCCTAAACCTTGAACCCCAAACCCTAGAGATCCCTTATGGACCCCTTTAAAGGAGCCCTATTCTAATTTTCCGTAGTAGTAGAGTAGGTAACCTTTCACCTCTTGGGGTAGCATAATCCCTATATATTCCTTACATTATGCAAAGGGTTAACCTTTGGTTCCCCATGATCTGAACCCTAAACCCTAAACCCTAAACCCAATACCCGACAAGTAGGTTTCAAGGTCCTAGGTCGTGAGAGAAAGAAGGGCGGCGATTTCTCAGTTTTGGGTTTGGGGTTCAGAGTTTAGGGTTCAGGGTTTAGGGGTTTAGGGTTCAGAGTTTAGGGCTTAGGGTTTAGGGTTGAGGGTTTAGGGGTCTAGGGTTTAAGGTTCAGGGTTTAAAGGGATTATAAAGGGTTTAGGGTTTCAGGGTTTAGGTTTCAAGGTTTAGGGTTTGGCAGCTTGTCAGTTTAGGGTGGATTCTTGGTGCAGGGGTGTACCTTCTTCGTCGCCGTTGTCCTCCGTCTCCCCCTTCCCGCACGCAGTCGAGCTAAGGGTTGCTGCATGTTGCTACAGCCAGAGCGTTGTAGACCGAAATGCTGCCTTAAACTCCAGACTCTACAGACCCACAGAGCTGTGAACCCTGCTCCACTTACGGCCTCCAGAAAGACCAAACACTGGAAACGAAAGGCGCCAGGCTCCTTGTGCAGAAAACCTCTCACTCGTTAAGAGTATAGTGCTGAATAACGTGGTTTCTCGTTGTCTTTATAGTATTGTAGACAGCATATCCCCAAGCCACCAATGAGCAAGGCCCGTTTATGAAGTCTTCAGGGTAAGCTCCAAGCCAAGAGCCCCCAACTGAACTACAGAAGGCCCGAACCGTAAACCCTAAGTCTTAGAACCCCAACCCGAAGCCAGCAAATCCGAGGACTGACCATGGCGGTTACTTCACGCCTCATTGCGCCAGCCGCGGTGCTCCGCCGACCAGGGAGGAGTGTGAGGAGAGGTCAGCATCCCGTCGATGAGCTAAGAGCTTTCGAGGTTTTCGGGTCTAGGATTTAGGGTTCAAGGTTTAGGGTTTGCCTTTGAAGAACCTTAAGAGTAGTCCCCAGTTCAGGGCTTCAAGCGGGTGAGGAAGAAAGGAGAGCAGCCGGTTTCGTGAGTCGGGTGGGGACTCACGGATTAAGGAGCGAGTTCCTGGTGTTGAGGGCTGGTCTGGAGGCTCTTCGAAGCTGGGGCTCTTTGGGCAGGACCTCGAAGCTATTAATTGCTATTATCTCGAAGCTTGTTCAAAGGCTTGGATCGCACGCTGCAAGCTTTGGAACTTGCTTCGCAGGTTCGAGTAGACGACTCCTTCTGTCCAAGTTTCTGGACGCTTTGGATGGTGCTTCTTGAGTTGCAGCCATCTGTTAACATCACTAGTCCAGAACACGCAACCTTACCATTTTGGTGTGAAGCATTGTCATCCTAGTTGAGATAAAAATTTGCTTGTATTACAACAGCACAGTCGTATATGTTGGAACAACAGTCCATGTAGCCACAGCTGCGACTATTGCTTTCTACTCTTCTCGTTATTCTTATTCTTCTTGTATCTCCAGGTGCTCAGCCCGGCTATACTTGTTACAGTATCGTCTTGTGGCTGCTCTATTAATGCTTCCATAGCAATATCCCCTTTCGTACCCTGAACCCCAGACCACCCTGACTCCCCACAGCTTTACGTTGCCTCGACGCATGAGGGCTCTAGAGTTCCCAACCCCGAAGCTATCAAGGCACGGCTCCTGGCTGAATCCCGGCCGAGGCAGGACGCGCACTCGCACGCACACACACACACACACACATGTACGTTGCAGCTGGTCGGTCAGACGGATGAATCCGGCGTTGTGGCTCAATCTTTCGCAACTCATCGACTGAATTCTGCATATGGGCCTCGATGCTGAGTTTCGCATGGCTCAACATAAATTGCACAGAACTGAAACATGTCAGAACAGCACACAGCGGAACACGGCTGAAGTATTAGGCCTACCAGCCATCCACAATGGGATGCAATGCAACTCTGCAGGTACAGATTATACCCCACAGCTTCGTTGGCATGGCTAGGGAATGACTGCCATGCCCTCTTCAGACAAGTCGTTACTTCGCTCCCCTTTGGTACAGGGATACGCCCACATTTACAGCGAAGCCTAAACACTGGTAACATAAAGCTTAAGGTTGCCGAGTATACTTATAAAGTTTCGCTATCTGGCTATATTTGGGCCTTGGGCCAGCCGGAACTGGGGCTTCGTATTTACACGGCGAACTGTGCCGACAGAACGGCATCGTATGCCAGAAACAGGACAGGTGTTTGAAAAGAACTGATTTACACCAGCAACATCAGCAGTGACATCAACAGCTATGGCTAGCAGACCACGGAAAAACAAAAACAAAATCGAGCAAAAGCGGCGATGGCCGCAGCAGCAGCTGCAAAACAAACACCATCGACTACATCCAATATCTGGATGAACACAGCCTGACTGATGACGAGAGCCTCAACATTAGGAATGGACACTGAGTTCATCATCAAGATCGAATAGATCGAATCACCATCATCATCAGCACCACCATCGTCCTCATCCTCATCGCCATCGTCGTCGTCATGGTCACCATCATCAGCGAGACCCTCCAAGCCATCAATGGCAGCATTTGCACTTTCATCGGAGTCACCGTCACCGTCACCGGCAAACTCGCCAAGCGCACTCTGTCTTGCTCACCGGCCCCGTCGTTCTTGTCCTCTCTAATCCCGAGGCCCCGAGCCATCCAGGCAGCCAGTAACGCAGAGAAAGGACAGCAGCCCTGAACCCTAAGCTCTGAAGCTCTAGTACAGTCTCCTTAAGGCCCAAGTCCAGGCGCCTGCCCATTCCCGAGCTGGCACGGAAGACGGAGCAAGTGGATTTGCTGGAGCAGGCACCCCTGTAGTCTCACAGAGCTTCCGCAGCTGACCCAATCCAGGCTGTTGGGTTCTCTGAGCTTCGACTTAAGGTTTACACCGCTCAGAGAGTAGAGTTTAGTTTTAAGGATTAGGGTTTGGGGATGTCGAATTCGTGGTCTGGGTTGCGGCTGCCGAATTTTGTGGTGTAGGTTGAAGCTCTTTGTATCTCCGAAGTCCAATTTGCTGCCCGAGACATGTCAGAGGACGCGACCTGTGTAGTCTAGGATTCGGCATTGTAGGGCATAGGGTCATCCCAGACTTGATGCAAATTCCAACAAACCTTCGAGATGTTGGCTAGTTATACGAGTTCCATATTCAAGAGACAGTTTAAGCTAATTGCGTCGCCTGTCCTGTCGCCCGTAGTCCATGCTAGTAAGCATATGAACATGAGACACGCCGTGAAGTCGCTGATGCAGGAGTCGAGCAAGGCACCTAGTGAAAGAGTGCATGGCTTGGGAGTGACACTCAGTAAGAACAACAGCGTTTTCTTGTTTGATCATGGTGCCGCTTTGCCGTAGTCTTAAGCCCATCCGAACCGGACTAGTTGCACCAATGTCGCGACATTGTGGTCTAAGTCCAAACCCATTGCAGCAGGACCAGTCGGCCCATTGAGTATTGCTGAATCTTAAACCCTATGGGACCGTTTGAGCTTCACAAGGCCTACCTTCAAGTCCTGCCATAACCCGGAGCTCTGAGCCATGCCCTTTAAGCCCTAGACCCGGAGAACAAGAAAGGACCCGACACCCCTGACTGAATGCGACGACTTCTGAAGACTCAGCTCCCTCAGCCCCATACCCTCAAACCCTACAGTAGTTCAAGTCTTGGGCATGGGGTTTAGGGTTGATCTTCAACCCTGCACCCTAAACCACAAATCGTAAACTCTAAGCCTCAAACCCCGAAGCTTACTTCCTAATTCGCCGAACCTTCAAACACGCATCCTGAACCCCAAAGCCTGAATTTGGGTTCCAAAACCCACACAGAGGGACTACTTGGACCCTAAACCCTTAAACCCTAGACCCTTCGGGTCCTTAAGCCCTTAAACCCTAGACCCTTGGGGCCCTTAAACCCTAAAACCCTAGACCCTTAGGGTCCTTAAACCCTTAAACCCCAGACCCTTAGGGTCCTTAAACCCTTAACCTAAACCCTAGATTAGGGCCTATTAAACCCCTAAATCCCAAGTCCTTTAGAGAAGCCGAAGCTTCCCAGGAACTCCGAGCGCAGCTACGTGCTGAGTTCGACGGCGACCCCGACGAGGTGATTTCAAGGGTTTAGGGATTTAGGGTTTAGGGGTTTAGGGGTTTAGGGTTGAGGGGTTTAGGGTTTCCGGTTGAGGGGTTTAGGGTTTAGGGTTTGGGGGTTTCCGGTTTAGGCTCACTGCATCGCAGCCCCTGCTCAAAAACGGGGTTTCCCTTGTAGGATCATTGTTTCGTACTGTTTAGGGTGTAGGAGTTTTGTTCCTGGGGGTTCAGGTTTCTTTTTGAACTGAGGGTTTTTGTGGCTGACGGCTCAGGGTTTAAGGTTGCCCCCGGGCGACGAGGCAAGCCCGCTGCAAAAAAGGTTTAGGGTTTAGGGGTGTACGCTTTAGGATTTCTGCTCGAGTATTGGGGTGGTTAGGTGTTTCACAGCTCTTGAGTTTTGGTGTTTAGGGTCTTGTCTGTGGTTTTGTGTTCTTGCTGCGGAGAGCAGGCGAGCCGGCACAAGATGTACATAGATATGTGCACATGTATTTGTATGTATGTATCTATCTACCATCAACCAATCCATCTATCTACCTATGTTTCTAAAATGCAGGAGGCAAGGTAGAGTAAAATAGAGGTTGAAGACAAGGACTGGCCCAGGCTTATCAAATCCACACACACACAGGTATGCACAGACCAACAAACAGTGACATGCATATCACATATAAAGACCAGTAAATGTACCTCCCTGATGGGTAAACCAACCTTGTTTCCTTTAGGAAAGGTTATACTGTTATACTAGGGATCCAAACATGTTAGGCGTGGAGAGGTTTACAATACCCGGTTTGTGAAGATCAGCAAGCCTCATTTTTCAACTGAAGCAGCACTGACCTCTCTAGGCCCAATGACACCACAAAGATAGTCTTCACAGCCTCGGTTGTAGACGGAACGGTGGCTTGTAAATCAGGCTGTACACTGTCAGCATAAGAGTATGTTGGGCTCTGGCCCCCTTATAACACGAATAACACCCCACAGAGCCATCATAGAAATCATTGAAATCATAGATTTGTGGCCCCTCAGCTCACATCCTCGCAGACCCGATGATGGGATCCGCAGTCTCCACCTTGCAACCAAAGGCATGTCTGGGCATGGTGCACGGGTATGGATCATCCTGAACCGCAAACCTTAACTGTAAACCCTTCTCAAAAGCCTACAATACAAAGCCCAGCAAGCGCCAACAGCAACCCCTTCAGCAAGCCTTTGTATAGTTCCCCTAGGTACTTAAACCTTTAGCCCTAAGCCCTAAACCCCTAAACCTTCAACCATAAGTAGGAGGGCAAAAAAACCTTCAACCTTAAGCCCTAAACCGTAAACTTGCACCTTAGGCCATAAACCCTAAGCCCTAAACCCCTACGCCCTAAACCTTAACACTTAGACCTTCCAGCCATAAACCCTAAGCCCTTAAGCCCTAGTAAGATTAGCCGAAGGAGATAGATGAGGCGACCTTCGGTGGTCGCTGCTCCGAGCTCGGCCGGTTATGACCAGCATGGGTTTAGGGTTTAGGGGTTGTAGGGTTTATAGGGTTTTAGGGTTTAGGGGCGACCAGCATGACCATTGCTATTTTCCAGTCAGCTGACCGAAAGCGGTGTAGGCAAAAACACTCCAAGCCGCGAGCAGCAGACCCTCATGGTCAGTGTTATCATTACTGCAATTATTAGTGTTAGATGCGCCATTTGTTGTAGATATCGTTGCTATCATCATCACTGTTTGTTTTGATTAGTGTTGGTGTTTCGTCCTGCTGCTGCTGCTACTGCTGCTGCTGCTACTGCTACTTCTACTACTACTACTACTACCACTACTTCTACTCCTAGCTGGGGTGATGTTTCCTAGCGGCTCTTGTGCTTGATGTTGCACCTAACCCCCAAACCCTAACACCAAGCCTGAGATCCTAGAGTACGAGTGCGAATGCCAACGGAGAGACGTCGTCAGGCTGTGTCCGAGTGGCGATAGCGCAAACCCCAAAGCCCCTAAGCCCTTTAAAGCCCCTAAACCCGAAACCTTCCCCTTGAGGCTCTCTGATTGCCCGCAGCCGCGGGATTCGAAGAAGCGACCATGGAGCCGTGGCTTGGGCGCTTGTTGGAGGTTTAGGGTTCCGGGGTTTAGGGGAGTAGCAGTAAAGCAGTGGCAGCACACGCTTCAGCCGCGTGTGTGACCCCAATGTGAGCTTTGACGACGAGTTTTTGGATTACTATGGGGACGGAATAATCAGGAACCGTATTTCTTATTTCGCCGAAGATAGTCCCCCAACCGCCTTCGTTTGATTAATCAGGGCTTGTCTGTTTGCGTTGACATATCCTGGTGTGTCCCCCGAATAATCACGGCACACACCCACTTACAGCCCTTATTTGCTCATTCTGGCTTGTCTATTTTTGTTTACCCTAATGTTTTGTGGCTTAGTCCCAGCACAGCAAGCATTTCGTAAGGTTCACACAACATAGCTTTCCTGCCAGGCGTCATTGGAAGCTCGCGCTGACAAGGAGTCGATTCCTGTGTGGCTAATGGCCAAGACACGAAACCCTAAACTCCGAACTCCTACATTTCATGGACGCTAAAACCCTAAACATACCTAACCCCCAATCCCAAAGGAGACTCCAGGCAGGAGGAAAAAGGCACTCAACAAAAAGAACAACTAAACCCTAAACCCTAACAGGTTGTTTTACCAGGGTATGTCGGTACGAAGCCTCTAGGGCTCGAAGATGGTGGGAGTTCATGCCCCACAATTATGTAGGAAGATGCATGTGGATTTTCCTCAGTCGTCCTCTCCAAACCCTAAACGCGCCGCCCTCTGAAATATATTCAATCCCCTAAACCCTAAACCCTAAGCCCTAAACATCATCTCTACAGGCCTTGACCCTCCAGGATTTCACGGTTGGGGTGTGAGAGGGTGCATCCTATCTTGCGAGTGAGGGGAGATGGTTTAGGGTTTAGGGTTACGAACGGAGAATGAAGAGCAAGCTTCGACCCAAAGGGACCTGGTCTAGGGGCTTTCGATGCTAGTGCAAGGGTCCCCAGGGAGGTGCCAGGATTGTTGCACTTGAGCCTTGAACACAGAAATAGCACAAGGGGGATTCTGTAGTACAGCCAATAAACGGGTGCAAGTACAAGCCTCAAGCCTCTCAAAACGCCAAAAGCTTGAACGCTGAACGCTCAAGCACATGCCATGAAGCGGATTTCCTACGGCTCATGGGTGTAGCACTTTGAAAGGCGCTGCTTCTTCACCTCGGTGGCGATGGTGCAGAGAAGGTCTTGGCAAGAAGGATCGATCTCCACGTTTTCGTAGACATTGATACATATATACATACATATATAATTATTGTAATTATTGTAATCTTTATTATAATATGTACTGGGTTCTCGCTGTTCACCACATGTTGACTTACGATGACAGGGACTGTTGTAGGGTCGTGACTTTGCAAGATTGAACATGGCAGACTCTACCCCCTCGACCCCTCAATCCCGAAGCCCCAAACCTTGAACCCCAAAGCCCACGTAAATCCTCAAGACTTCAGGAAGAGGGAGATCAAGGAGAAGCAAATGATGGACAGAATGAACGAGTCCCGGAAGCTGGCGAACTCGGATTCAGACGCTGGTCAGAACCAGTGGGTCGTGCACCGTGGGGGTTTGTAAGATTTAGGTTTCGCTCTGCATGGTCTAGCTGGGTGGTTTGAACTTTTGATCCGTAAACTTAAAACCTTCAACCCTAATCCCCCAAACCCAGCCCACCTGCAAGTTTAGGGTTTATAGGAAGCAGAACAAGCACCTAAAACCCTAAACAAGGAGGTGTGGCAGTCAGTTGTCCTCGGGAAGGCTGTGGAGTCCACTTTTCAAGACAACATTCACTGCCAGCGATGAGTTCTGCAGCACTACCTGAACTCTGTGTTTTCAGACATTCACTGAGCATTCGGACAAATCTGAACATGAGTCACCAGGAAAACGTTGCGAACAGACGAAAAGCTGCCGACATTATCTCGGAGTTGCACCTTGGCCGTGTATGGACGCTCTTAATCTGAGTTGGAGGTTTTGATTGGATCTACAGAGGGGAGAAACTCATACTGCCTGAGTAGGCGGCCTTTCAACCTTGTGTATTTCGTTGCGCCTACTTAGGTTGTATTTCAATCCTATGGTGGGATTTGTTGGGCCGACAGCAGTGAAAGCCAGGTTGCTCACATGCGTAAATCTTTGAGGGCGAGTTTGAGTTTGGGGGTTTAGGGCCTGAGGGCCACCGTTAGCTGACACTCAGAGCCCTGCTGTACAAGGGCCACTGTTCGAAGCTTGATGTGGTTTTCTGTGTAATGAGACGATGTCCTTGTTGAGGTTGTGATTGATCCAAGATTTCGTGCTGCGCACTCACTCGCTTGCTCTATCTCCCCCTTTGTCTCTTATGGCTGCCGTGCCGAGTACGCCTGCTGGTACTGCTGCGACTAGGACTATCCACTACCACGACCACTACCACCATCACCACCACGACTACTGCCACTACCACCACTACTACCACTACCTACCTACTGCGAAATGCTGTTGCTGCTTCAGCTCCTGCAGCTGCTACTGCTGGCACTACCGCTACAATTAGGGTTTAGGGTTTAGGGGTACTGCTACTCGCATTTTTTCAGGTGCATCCGCAGAGTGCGCAGCAGTAGTATCATGAACGGCGAAAAACCGTCTCTAGATCAAGATGAGTGACTAGACTATGCCAGCGACAGAGCAAGATGGCTGACTATCAAAGCCCCACTATAGGCCCCATTTTAGGATGCCCCGTCATAACTGAATAACGAGTAAGCCACGCACCCCGGTTAGTTAGGTGATACGGTGCTGTTGACGATTTAAATCCTGCATACCCATAACAAGGAGTATACCATGATTCCCATAGTCTAGTCTAGGGTCGGTAAGGTAATGCGGGATTCATATCATCAACTGTAGTGGCGAGAACCCAGCGCCACCGAGGCATAAGCGCACCATCTATGCCGAGCTGACTCAGAAGCAGGAGCTGAGTGAGTCTGGGAAGCTGCCCCATCAGCAGGCTCGTAGTAGCTTTTGGGCTCTTCAGGCCTTGCAGAGTAGTCTTTGAATGTTCCTTGAACTACCCAAACCCACTTTTCTGTAGGGCCCATGAAAAATCTATGAATTATTAGGGTTATAACACCAACCTACTAAACTCTGGGTCACTGTAGTTTGAGGTATGTAGGAGTTTGGGTCTGGCGGTATGCTAACAGTTGGATAATATTCAAAATGTAGTTCTACATCTGTATGTGTATATATATAGCATAATCCTCATTATGACTCCTAATATAGACTGAGGACTTCGGCTTGCTTCACAGTTTCAGAGGTCTCGGCATGAGGTTGCATAGGTCGTCTCCAGGATTCTGGGGTGGGCAGGGCCTTGATCTGCGACCGCTTAGGTTTTGGAGATGACAGCGATTCTTGGAACCTTCGTGTCGGCTTCCCTGTCGTGCAGAGTGAGTTTTCTCAGCTCGAGGGGTTCTGGCCTTGATAGTCTCATGGAATGTTTGGGGCAGGGGCGTCTGTCACTTGCCTTTGTCCCAAGAGAATTACGTAGATGAGGGGCTCTTGTCCAGATCTGGGATCAGCTGTTCCAGAAAGACTGGTTTCCTGTTACGGATCTTAGCAACCACAAGAAGGAAAGCTTATGTATGGCTATTCTCTGTAACGTTGGCTAGGTTGCTTGGGCGGGAGGGTAGGAGCGGATGAGAAGAATATAGCTTCTTCTTCTTCGTGTACCAAATCAACCTTGGAATCAATAACCTCTGGACGCCGCTAAAAGCTTAAACCCGAAGCCCTTAACCCTAAACCCCTAAACTCCAAAACTCAAACCCTAATCCTTGAAGCTGATTATTCCTGGGAGCCTTACCTGCTCGAAGCCCTGAATTTTTTCGCAATCCCTAGACCCTGAAGCTTGAACCCGCAAGACATCAAAATCCGAAATCTCAGCCCCAGGCTGACAAGTCGTAACTCCTTGAAACCCTTTCCATTCTGTGAACCCCACATCCTGCACCTTGAACCCCACACCTTGAAGCGCAAGCCTTGAATCCTAGAACCATTCACTGTATGCCGTAAGCTCTAGAGCCCAACTCAAAAGCCCGAAACCCTCAACCCCAAATACAACCTAGTGTTGTTAGGAGAGCCTAAATCCCAAAGTGACCTCCTGGACAGAAGCGTCGTTCGCCGGTTCCTTTCGCCGCGGATCCTCCGGACTCTCCTGACGACGCTCGTCCCTTTAAAGACTTGATGACTTGACTGTGTTTTGACATTTATGGGGTTTGCTAAAGGATTTGGATTCGGGGTTTGCGTTTCTTCGTTTCTTCTATGAGGAGTCGGTTCAGGGATTGGGAGTGAGAAAGAAATTATAGAGTTAGGCTTTGAGAGTTTAGAACGTGGGGTTTGGGATTCAAGAGTTACGGTCCGAGGTCGTTTGGTGCTATTTGGTTTCCGACGGTGTCGGATTCAGGAATGCACGCTAGGCTGAACGGTATAATATATACATATATATATAGCCGCAAATACATATACACACACAACACGCATATGCATGTGCATATGCATGTGCTTATACATACATCATACATACATACATACATACATACATACGTACGTACATACATACATACATACATATGTATATATATACACATCCGCATATGTGCATTTGTAAAAACGTGTGTATGTATGTATATGTATGTGTGTATATATATATATATATGTGGGTGTGTGCAAGCACAATAGATGTCTATGTCCATGTCTATCTATATGCATACACGTCTATAGGTACAATACATACATTCATGTATATGTATATGTATATGTATAGGAGTATGCTTATGCGTACGCATATGTATATGCTTATGCATATGTATGTGCATGTTTCTGCGCGTGTGCATATGTATATGTGTATGTGTATGTTTATGCGTATGCAGGACTCTCCATGTACGCCGCCCCCCCCCCCCCNCCCCCCCCCCCCCCCCACCCCCCCAAGCAAAACTGAAAAAAGGCCCTGAATCCTGATCCCCAGGCCTCAAAACCCTAAACCCCCAACACCGTTAAAACCCTACCCTAACCCCCAGACCCTAAACCCTAAACCCAAAAAAAAGCGCTAACCCCTATACCCTATACCCTAAACCTTACCCCAAACCGTGAAGGAATGCCTTAAAACTGCCAAAGCTGTGCTCCTCTCGGTTGCACTATAGGCTGAGGCGCTTCCTGACGGTGTGGTCTTTTGGTCGGCAACCAGAGGGCTTTGTGGTTTAGGTTTTCGGGGTTTTGAATTGAGGGTTTAGGTTTTCAGGTTTCGGGGTTTCAGGGGTTTAGGGTTTCGTGTTTGTAAGGAATAGTTTCGCGTCTGGGTTTTAGGGCTGCGAGGAACCTGGCCCGGGGGAGCTCCACAGTCAAGCTTGTGCAAAAGAGTGTAAGCGTGATTAGATTATAACTCCGAAGCCGTAGTCAGTTTTGTTAAACCTTGTGGAAATGGCGTTCGAACCTGGAATCTTGGGAGGGGTGTCAGGGCGCTGCTTGCTGTTGTCAGATCCGGAAACAGAGTGGCAGCAGGCTTTGAAAGAGGCAATTGCTTGTAGGGTGCGGATTCAACGCTGGTCGAATTCTGTTCAAAGTACTCGTATGACGTCGTATGACGGCCCAGCCCAGGACTCAGGCACAGGGGTGCACAAAAAGGAGGAGAGGGGGGTGGGCCGGGGAAGAACCCGAAACCTTGAACCTAAACCCTCCTGACTTTGAGAGCCGCCAGTGCCCTACAGCCCTCCAACCGAAGGGCCCCATGGCCCTAGACCCAACATCACACTGATGCCCGAAACCAACACCAAAGAAACGAAGCAGAAATCATGGAACCACTACATTCGACCCTCAGCCTAAACCCGAAAGCCGGTGATTCCCGAGGATTCTCCGGTAAGCGACGTGGTACAAAAGACGCCAACGTCCGCACGAACCGGCCTGAGGGGGCTTGAGGTTAGTTTGGGGTTGGGATTTTCAGACTTATTTTCTGGGGTTGCATTATATATATATATATACACACACATGTATGCATATATGTATGTATGTATGTATGTGTATATATATATATAGGGCATGAATCCGCTTTGATCAGGGTTCTATAGAGGAGACCGTATGGTGTAGTTGTGTTTTGTGTTTTTAAAGTTATTACGTCGTCTTGGTTGCTGATATCTGTTGTCCTGAAGTAGCTGTGTGCGTTCATCTTGTGTCTTCAATAGTAGTTTAAAGCTAGCAACAGTAATATCAGTATTAAAATGAAAAAGACCAACAGCAATAACAACAATCTATAAACAACAATGATGATAGTACTAACTAATAGTATAATCGTAATACTACAGACTACTAAACAATTAGCATAGTGATAATAATGGTATTTTTACAACCAGTGTACTAATACAGTATTAGTAATTAGGACGATAAGGGAAATTGCTTCTTATTCCGGCCTTACGTTAAAATTCGGGCTCAAGGCCCGGATGCCAAACGGTGCCTGGTTCTTCCGGCGCAGTCAAATCCTTAATGCTTGGGGGGTTTAGGGCTTAGGGTTTAGGGTTTCTTTACGATTGGGGGTTGGGGCCACCGTTGTAGACTTAAGTGTGACGGTTTTACGCTGTAAGGTTTTATGAGTTGGACTCAGGATTTGCGACTGGGGCACAAGCTTGTCTGAAAGCTTGCGGAAAGGGGTGTTTGGCTTCAAGGTTCGTGGTTCAGGACCCCTCTTTATAAGGGCTTCATCGTCGTGGACAGTTCCGTTTAGATGCTCCAGTGCTGAGCTTGCGGAGGTTGACGGGATTGATTAAGAAACCCCTCTACTCGCGCAAACTATAACCCGAAACCCTGAACCGTATATCCGTAAACCCTGAATTGAACCGTCGATCCAACGCTTCCCCCGACAAATCAGAACCTCCATCAGAGTCCGCCATGTCCCTTGATAGTCCGGAATACCCGAGCATCCTTAATGGATCGCAACCCACCTAAAATCCTTACGTCCCTAACACCCTCATTGTCCCACAGGACCTAATCAAATCGCCCCTCATGGTCCCCATGTTGTAGACGAGCACAAAGACAAAAACTCGCCACAAATCCTAAACCCTATAACCTTGATCATCAGCCATGCAAGAGGCAAAAATAACCTTGAATTTGCATCTCCAAGCTTTGGCCCTAAATTTGAAGCTCAACCCAAAGCGAGGTTTGCAGGGAAGAAACACGATAACCCCCCTCAGCTCGGAGAAGAAGATTCAGATCTTGCAGATCAAAGCTGCCCGCCCTGGACCTTTTTACGGTAAGAAGTATGGGCCCCTACTCTGGGCCGCTTTGCCCTTTTAAAGGGGCCCTAAAAAAAAACAGATAAGGTATATATTAGGGTTTAGGGTTTAGGGTATAAAATATATTAGGTATATAAGGATCCCAGGGCTCAGGGCCCATGGTTTCATCCCTAAAAGACTTTTCTAGGGTTCAGGATTTAGGCTTGCGGGTTTAGGCGGAGGAGTGAGGTTTTTTGGATTGGGGTTCAGGGGCTGTCAGGGAAGTTGGGTCTTCAGGGGCTTCTGGCATGGACGAGTTTAGCGTTTAGTTTAGGGTTTAGGGTATAAAGTTTAGGGTTTAGTTTAGGCTTCGGACGGACAATTTGGTGGTATGCTTTGCTCACAACTGTTAGTAATCGCCAGGCGTGCCGGGAGGTTGTTTGCGTCACAACCCTATCTGTGATCCACTGCCCAGTCAACACGCGGAAGCCTAAGCTGCCCCGACTTCCCGAAGCCTTGCCTGCTAAACTTCCCCAAACGCTGAACCCCAAACTGCCCCAAGCTTGTGTCCCCGTTTGAAAACACTTTCGGTCCGGTTCGGCTGAGCTTCGAAAGGCTTTCGTTTAAGCGTCCAGGGCCATGGGTTTAGGGCAGAACTGCGACAGTTTTGTGGCTGGGGCGTTCGAGATCACGGCTTTGATGTAGACGTGTCGAGCCTAAAACAGCCCAGAGAGAGCACCCTAAACCTTAAACCCTAAAGAGACAAAGAGAGAGTGAGGGACAGAGACAGAGAGACAGACAGAGAGAGCAGCAGCCCAGCTTCGAGCCTGTTTGGTGCGGCGATTGTGCCCGGACTTCGTCTATTTAACCTAGCGACAACGGGACCCAGCACCCCATTGCATATGTAACTTGTATTTACAAGACCTGAAGTGGCAAGCACCGCCCTTTCTTGCACGGCGTGAACCTTCGCCCCTATACAAATTAGATGATGGGTCGCCCCAAGAACCTTTCATGCGAATGTATAGCTGGCGCTGTTGGGAGCTTCGGGCTTATTAAGTCAGCGGGTAAGAAACCTTCTCCTACTGAACTGAAAAGCCAGAAGTACAGTTTGAATGCTACATTGCGCCTCTCCCAGAAAACTGCGAGAAAGCCGGACGCCCACCAAGAATGCCAAGAAGTGAGCCGCTCATAAGAACAAAAGTGAGGCTGGACACAGTGATACTAATGGCTCCGGTCCGGTCTCGGCTTTGGGCGTCAGGTAAGGTTCTTGTACCATGACCTGTTAGCAGAGGGAGGCACGCAACTAGAATAGATTTCAAGCTCCAAAGCGAAGCCGTAAGCCTGAAGCCCTGCATCCTAGCCCTAAACCTAAGCAGCTGATTTTGGCAAGCTTTACGGAGACTATAACCTCTTACTAAACTGAAAGTGTTGCTCGTTGGCTTATGAACGCGCCACCAAAGAGATCCCGTGATGTGTCAATGCAAGGTTCTCTCTATCAAAGGACTTCATTCTGCTGACAGCCACAGAATGCCGGAGTCCTTCTGCGCAGCCTGCCGTGACGTCGAACTTTCCCATTCTGGGTGAAGTAGTAAAATTACAGGAGTGTTTCTTGTCGAGTTCGATCTCTATAGAAGTTCGGTCAACCGGTTAGGGCTTGGTTGTTAGGGGGACAGCTTGAACTTTGCATGACATGCTGCGGCTGGGACACAGAGCTACTTCAACTTTAGACATGTGAGTGGCCCGTGTGCCACTCTACTGTCGAGTTCCTAAATCCCCATTACCACCTTGCTGAATTTCCGGAGAGCAAAGCCCTGAAGCCTTGAAGCCATAAGCCCTAACCGCCGCTGTTACTGAACTTCCCTGCAATGCGGGCCTCGTCCTTGCTAAGTAGGAGGGAAAAAAATTTGCCCTAAACACTAGTACCAGATCTTGTGGTGTCACGGTGTCTAACTTAAGGTATGCGAGCTGGTCGGCAAAAAAGGCACCAGATGCGAGATCGGCAAGAAAGGCATCAAAGGCGAAGCGAAGGCACACTCCTGCTGGTTTAACGGGTTGCTTCAGGCATGCATATGGTTCTCGATAGGGTTTGCGCATAGAAGGTTGTTGCGGATATCTACGTATATTATACATATACCTGTTATCATTGGGACAGCTTGGGGTATTTTTGGATTTTCTTCGAGCACGATCGGATGATCATGTCAGTGGTGGTGGCGGCGATGAGAGTGATAATGGCAGAAGCAGCATGAGCAACACCAATTCCAAAGAGAAACAAGAGCTCGCATCGAGGATGGGTGCGAAAAATGCAGAAGGGTATCCCAAGCAGCATTAACTGCGACGACGATGACCGAAGCTGTCGTGATCGTCGTCGGTGGTGGCATGGCATGCGCGTGTGTGCGTACACAAGCAGCAGCAACCACAATCTACAATGCAGCAATACTGCTTGGAACAAACAATGATGGAAACTTGGGAAGACTACGTAGCATGCAGCGTGATCTGATTTGCGGACGCGGCAGGACATACTCCCACTAGCAACTGTCAGGCATATCATGTGATCTGAAAGCCACTCGGATGCTTCAGGACATCCTCCAGCAGCAACTGTCACAAGGTAACAACGAGGCTTAACTGTTTTCAATTATTTAATTATTCTTCGTTAAGCTTCCTTATCATGTTTATACTATAAAGGAGCCCCAAACCCTATTCTACATATTTAGGCCCCCACATTTCTTTGTCACCCGTGCCAGCTGCAGTTCCGCAAGAAGTGGCAGCATCAAGCAAGAACACCAGATTCTTAAGCCCCAATCCGAAGTTACCCAACCCAAAGCCCTCGACCCTAAGGGGAACCCTCAGCAACCAGCGCAAAACGCCGTCGCAGACCCCAGGTTTCAAGCCTAGCACCCTCAAGCCATCAAACCCTGAACCCAAAGCCGTCGCAGAAGACGAACACCATGCGCTATGAGTGGAATCAGCCCTTCGAAATCAAAAACTTTGAGGAGGGCCCTGCGCTCAGAAAAGCTTGGAGTTTATATGGGTTAATATAGGGAGTATATAGGGTTTAGGCTGTAGGATTTATGGTTAAGGGTCTCGGGTTTAGGGTGATTGAGAGCCGGGGCTAAACCCTAGAAAGTTGAGAGCTTGGGGGCTTGATGTGTAGGTATTTCGGGGTTTGCCTTCGGGCTGTGGGTTTAAGATGAGCTGGAAATTTTGGGCTCTGGTTCGTCACCCGGAAACCGTGCCTCTTAGGGTCAGGGGGCTTGTTTCGCCTGAGATTCCGAATGCCAGGGGACTGTCGGTTTCCATTAATGTTGGAACCTGATTAAGAAACCTTGGGCCTTTATTCGGGTTCCTTATTTGAATCCTACTACTTTGGGGTATTAAGGCCCAGGGTTTCTTAATCAGGTTCCTACATTATGGGCTCTTGCCTTGATCTGTGGCTTCGTGCTTGTGGTCCCGATGAGACCGTCGGTTGCCGTCACTTCAACATTGTGGGATTCTGTGTGCGTCGGGGGCTCTGAGACTGAAGGCGTTCCCCCGGACCGAGGAGACACTGTACTGGCTTTAGGGTTTAGGGTTTAGGGTACTGCATGCGGCTTACTACTGTGCTATACAAGCTGAGCGCTAAAACGCTGAGGCATAGCAAGGACTGGGTTTTCGGCCGGGCAGGTGTTGGGGGGGCTTTTTTGAAATTCCTACCCTAAACCCTACACCCTGGAGTACCTTATGCCTGATGTTCGCTGTACCAAAGAAACTCTGCAAGAATCCTAGTCTTAAAGCCTCGACGTAGGGACATTCACCTGGTTTTAAAGTTCGACGAGTGTTCAGGGTTCAGGTTTTTCATGGTTTACAGTTGACTAGTTCAGTGATGGTTTACGGTTTACTATCTCACCTCAGAACATAGCCGACCATGCTCAGCAGAAAAAGACGTCGTCCAAACCCAAGCCCTAAAGTTAGGACGAGACAAGCACGGAATAAGTTCAAGCCTTGACCCTAACGGGACCTCATGAAGCCGTGCCTGCGTTGGGCGAGTGTGCGAGTCGAAACCCCTGAACCCTAAGCCCTAAAGCCTAAGATAGCAGCGGGATGCGCGGCCATATGTGCTGTGTCAGGGACTTGAGACCTCGCCCAGGCATGTCCGAGTGTGAGTGCTGAAAGCCTAAGATAAGAGTGTTCATCGCAAGAGCCTTATTCGTCACTACTTCAATCTCGAGCCGAAGGCCTCAAACTGCATGAGTTTAAATCTCCTAAACCTTGAACCCTAAACCCTTTGAAGCCTAAGGACGCAACATAGACGACTGAGTCATCAGTCATATGATCCCCTGGAGCATCTTCTCATTTTATGAGACAATATACCCCAAAACCCTATCATTGGCCTTCAAGCATCGGAAGCCAAAGGCTCCAAACCTTCAGTCCGAACCGAAAAGCCCTAAACCTTAAGCCTTTAAGACTTGGGGCTTTGGGGTTTAAGGCTTAAGGTTTATAGGGCTTTGTGCTTATAGGGCTTAGGGGCGCAGGGTTTTGGGTTTAAGGTGTAGGTTTAGGGTGGAACTGTAATGGAGCCAAAAGGTATTGATGGGATCTCCTTCCAGCCCTTTCGACATACTGCAGTAGATCCGAAAACCTGTGTTAGCCCTGAAACCGGACACAAGGCATCGGAGACACAGGAGCCCAGAATCCTGCCCCGGCACTTCGTGAAGTTCGGTTCTGGACAGTCTGAACCCGAACCGAATCATGAAACCCAATTTATTCCATGCAGAGAATCGCTCCAAACAGATGAAGCAACACCGTTTAGCTTCGAAGCCTACCTGAAGGACAAGCACAATTTTATCGTCACGGTTTCGGGTTTAGGGTTACACACCAGAGCGCTAAACCTCAAGCCCTTAACCTAAACCCTAATCCCTCAAGCCCTAAACCCTAAACCCCTTAACCTAACCCCTAAGTTTTAAACCCAAAGCGAATCCGACAAGTTCGAGGCGACGACCTGAGCTTCCAAATCTTCGACTACGACTTTGACCCCTGGCCTTCCATTTTTGTTCAATGTGGGAGTTTTCCTAATATACTACGCTAAATAGGGGTTTCGGGTTTAGGGCTCTGATTGTTTTGGGATCCTTGCTTTACGGATTTCTAAGGGGTGGCCCTCAAGAGAAGCTTTGCTTCATTTTCGAAGGTTAGTGAGCATTGGGTTTATTGGGCTTTCCGAACTGCCACAGCCAGAAACAAACGAGCGTTCATTCTTTCGTTCGTTCCTTCGTTAATGTGTTGCGAGGTGGTTCGTTGCTTGCTTGCTTGCTTGGGCTTGGGCTTGGGCTTGGGCTTGGGCTTGGGCTTGGCTGGCTGGCTGGTTGGCGGGTTGGCTGGTTGGTTTGTTAGCTGACTGGAGGCTGGCTGGCTTGCTGGTTGGTTGGTTTTGTTGGTTGGCTCATTCATTCATTCGCATTCATTCAAAGTAGAGGCGGAACCGCATCACATGCTGTGTTCACTACTGCTCTTTGCAACTATATCTGGCATGATGCTTCAGACTCTTTTGGTGTCTTCTGATCTCCTGGCAGTCCGGCTTGCGGTTGGGAATCAGGGTGTTTAGGTTCTGTAGTGTAGAGTATGGTGTTTAGGAAAGTCCAAAAAGCCCTACAACCTAACGGCGAGAGTTTCTTAAGTTTTTGTGCACTGCACCTGCACTCAACTTCTGGGGTTCGAAACCACCTGATGAAAAGAGCCTTCGATAAGACCCTTAGGCAACTTCCACCCAAAAGGCCTTCGGCTTTTTGCGGTTTAGGGCTTAGGGCTCGCACTATGGCCATGACTATTACTGTGTTTATTGCTGTCTGCCCGTGCCCACGCCTGGAGGGCCCGGCCATGTGCGGAACGGCATCGGCCAGCAACTGGACTTTCGGACACGCTGCCTGGGCCACTGGGGCTCCGTGCACTTCTGGACTTCGGCGCGGTCCCCGAAGAGCTGCGCTCGCATGCCTCGGGCCCGGGGACGTAACCGGCAGGCTGGAGTTACAAGGACAGCATTTGAGAAGCATAAACTGGTTCGCGAAAGATCCGTGAAACAAGGCACTCAAGGAATACACCTTTTCGCGAAAGATCAAACACATACGTGTACACACACCCGGAAACAGGCTGCGCCTGCTTGAATGTTCCGCAACAGTAGCCGATTGGGGAAGACACTCTCAAAGTGTATGATTTCGAACGCAGGAGCAACCACCATGTTGTGTCATCGGGAAACGTGGGCCAGGAGCCCGAATGGTGGTAGTAGCCGTTTCTCGAACCTGCAATACCGCATATCCAGCCTGACGGTCATGCACATGGCAGCCGTTTAGCTCGTGTCATCTCGCGTAGCTATTCCCTTCCCGTGCCGTTCCCAAGCAGCGACGCAGCGAGAAGTCCAGTTTGGTGTTGTCGTCTTCCACTCATGCTTGGGCAATCAACCGCAGGCCATGAACCGTGAGCAGTGCATTCGGCACAAGGTACTCAGATGAAGATTCACGTTGCATCCATCGCCTGCCCCGACGAGGAGGTTCAGCACTGCCGGAGGCAAGTGGTATTGGCCGTCGCGTGATACTCCCAGCCTGAATATGGATTCTGCAGCTCCTCCGGCTCGTCCGCTACACGACGAGGCTCACCCAGCGACTTCTGCATTCCCAGGAGGCCTGGATCGTCGGTCGCCGCAGAACTTGTCGGCAAGGTGGCCGGACTTCATCTCGTTTTCGACGGCTGGGCGCACATCACCGAGAAGGCATTGTGTGAAGTTCTTTCACGGTTTTGCTGCGCACTTCGCCCGCTATACAGGCCCAAGCGGCCTACTGCCTGTATTGTCATCGAGGGCCGAGCAAAGGTATGTTTCTTTGACGCTTGCTGCTTGCGGCATTTGGCAATGGTGTTTTCTTTTTACAGGTGTGCCACCTGGACGTGGTGATGGGCCATTGGATATAGCGGAGGTTGTTAAGCGCTGAGACGGTACTTGCTTGCGGAGGTCTGGATCGTGCTTTTGTCTGCTTGGGGTCCGCAGAGTCCACTCGGGCCACGAATGTGTGATATATCTAAGCACCAGCTCAAGTTTTCCTTCACGGTCGCCTGACAATCTCGAGAAGCTCCGACAACAATCGTGGCGGAGACTTGAAGCAGTTACCCACTTTTCACAGACATCCAGCAGCTGATGAACTTGATTAACTTGATACTGCCTTCCACTCCAACAAGCAGGTGATTCCACATCTTCCTGCAAGAACTCATCTCCAACACTTCGGATGCTTGGGCCAACACTCACAACGAAATCGCTCACTGATCCTGACAAGATCAGTGCGGAGCTTAGCTCCTCTCCGCCCGCAGGTTGGTCAACAAGAGGCGGCACCATGCGCAGGAGCGATCCCGTGATGGCGCGCCCACGACCCTTCCTGTATGTACTCTACGATGCAACGCGTGATTAGACCGGCGTCACGGGGCATGAACGGTGTGTATATGTTATATCATATTTTGTTTATATTTATATATTTATATATTTATATATTTATATATTTATATATCTATATATCTATATATTTATATATTTATATATTTTATTTATTTTATATACTTTATATATTTATATATTTATATATTTATATATTTATATATTTATATATCTATATATNATATATATATATATATATATATATTTTTATTTATTTATTTAGACTGTACAATGATGCGCTTCCTTGCCTGCGTGACTAGACTGCGCACGGCTGTCGAGTGAAGTCTGCTCGCCTGCTGGCCGCATACCTGCATTGGTGGGGCTCCACGGCTGTCTTCACGTTCCGTCGCGGCGTAGGCTTGGCCGGATTTGACCAGGGAAAGCGTCACACGAGCATGCCGGATATCTATCTGTTCAGCGGCTTCTGGTCCTGGTACATGATTAGCTTTCGAGACTGGTTCAAGTATTGCAGCCGACTTGGCTATCTATCGTTACGTGACCATGCATCCTGAGCTCTGCTGTTGCGATAGCTCTTTCGCCGTGATATGAGTTGCCAGTGCGGGCAGGGAGTTTGATCGCTCCCGTATGCAACGAAATGGATCGACGATGGCTGTACGGAACTGATGAGTGCTCAGCATGGAATTGCTGAATGGCTACCCACCGCATAACATTGGAATGTTTACTGCTGACCACTTTCTCTCTCGCATGCCAGTCTAGCACGATGAATATTGCCTGACCACCGAATTTAACAAAGCTTGAAGCTTTGTGATGTTGGCATGTAGTGGTTGAGAATTCGGGAATGTACGATCAGATGGACGCGAGAAGCAGACTCTTGCCGGTTTCGGTCATCAATCGAATTTGTGTGGATGCGCTTCTCGTCCCTCGAGTATGCTGAGTTGGTGAATTCCTAGCGATGAGTGCGTGATGGATCATGACACTGTGCCAGGCTTGGAAACGAGTATGTGCTGTGCTGAGGGACCCATGTGCAGCGTAGGTGACATTAGCGCGGGGTAAGTCGTGACGATTTCCGATAGCTTGAATCTGGGCTCATCGAATTGGCTGTCAGTTCTTGAGATCCCACCCCTCTTGTGAGCATATTGATTGAGAAGGCCAATTTGCCGAACGGCGAATGACCAGATGCTTGTAAGGTTCTGTGATAGCATGCGTGGGTACTTCTTGCGGCTTTGTTGGGGGTTGGTGTGCGTTGAACAGCAGCTGGCCGTACGTCGGCATGTTGTGGGGCTGCTTGGTCCGTTGTGTCTCTGCACCAGCGGGGTGGTTTGGTTGGTAAGCATGCTGAGCGTTCGAGTCTCTTGGGCAGTCAGGTTGTGGGTTGACTGAAGCACCCTCCTGAATGCATGGGCATTTGCGAGTAGTTGCTCGTGAAGCCTTGCCTTGCCTGCTTCGTGCGCGATGCGAAAGTCGAAACTCCAAGCCCTCAATCCGCAAGCCCTTTCAACACTATAAGGCTTCTGACCAAGAACGCACAGAGTCCCTTCAACCCTAGCCATCCTACAACTTTTAAACGCCAAAAAACATCTGTTTCACAATCTGTTGCATGAGATCGCGTTCCTAATGCCTGGCCCAGGGCTTACCCTTAATCCTAGACCTTTTGAGTTCCAAACTTCTGGCGCCTATACGATCAAAGGCTCGAAGTCTAAGAGCTCTTCCCTGAAATGTTTGAGTGCTAAAGGATTGGCTTGACCTTAATTTCCGCAAGTCAGGATTATAAGCACGAGCTCCTGGGATCCGCGACTTTGAAAGGCAGTTGTGGGTTCAGGGCATCGGGGCTTCCTGTCCGTAGGTTTTGGGCTTTTGGGTTTTACAGTTTTAAAGTTTTGTGGCTTTGCAATGGATTTTTGGAAAACAAGGCCTTGATTTGAAGATTCTGAGTGTTGAAGGTGTGCGGGTTGCCATTTCCGAAATTCACAAATATACTCGCGTTGTGCCACGAAAAGTGCAATCTGGCGTATCCTAATCTAGGCCTATTGGCACCAGGGGTCGAGACGGATGACATGACTTTGGAGTTTCGGGTGCTCCTTCAGCCCTCAATGCAAGACCGGGCACAGTCCGCTGTCCTTGAGGCATCGAATTGATGGTCCTGAATAAATACCAATTATAGAGCATCGAACCCCCAGCGCTGCTTTAATACTTACGGTGCCTAAAGTGCCTGATGGTTGCTCTTCCCTTTCGGCACAGCCAAACACAAACCACGACGAACCCGATTCCAATCAAAGGCAGGCAATGTTTATGGGGTTTTTCTTGGAGCCCCCAGGCACACAGAATTGGACCCTCCAAACAATGAAAGAATGACCCTCTTAACACCCCGCACTTCAATTTCATCTCGTGGATCCCTTTCCCGTTTGGCAAGATGCTTACCTTGAGATCATTTTAAAATCCCGAGCCACGACACCTGAACCGTGTCTCGTGGTTATGTTTGGGCAACAACTATTGAACAGCAGAACACGCAAGACATGTCATGACACTGCAGTGTCCATACCTTGCCCATCGAAAATCACTCGCGGGTCATGGGCAGGCAGCCGCATTGTCCAGCAAGGCGTCGTCGAGGCAGGTGAATTTCGTGTTAAGAAGTTGTGCCTGTAGGATGTTGGCGGTCGAAGTTTCTCTCGGCTGGCAAGCAAAGCCGGGCGAGCAGTAATAGCAATGGTCAATAGTGGTAACAGTAAGATGAATATGTCTGTGTATCTTCTTCACTATATTTGCAGATATAATTGCCGATATAGATATGCAGATATAGCTAAAGCCATAGGTATGGATATGGATATGGGTGTACAGATATAGATACAGATACAGAGATAGAGATAGAGTAATGACCTTGGTAATGATGATGCTTACGATGATCATGATGGGTGATGGTTTGCAATGATGATTTGTGAGGATTTCCAATGGTCGCCTCGCAGTTTACGTCTTTGCTTTGGTACAGGATCTAGCACCGTTCGGGTATTTTTGTTGCAGCCTGTTGGTTGCTTCGAGCTTTTGCCCCGATTTACAGTATAATGATAACGGTGATCAAAATGATGAGGCCGAAAACTGGTGAATTCAGAAAATTAAATCAGAGCTGTAGATCGTTCCGGTTGTTTAGGGTTCAGGTATGGTTTGGTCCTCTTTTTCCGCAACTCCTGTAGCAAACGTTTGCGAAACTTTATCAGCTGATCAAATCCCGCAAGCATTGGATGCCGCGACACAACCCCCGAGACCAACTAAACTCAACCCGAAAATCCTTATAGAACCCCTTCAAGAGCCTTAGAAAAAGAAAACAAAAACGAACACACTTCATAGAACTTTTTCAAAAGCCAGAAACAACCTAACCTCAACCCCTTTGAAAAGCCAAGACCACCCCAGGAGGACCTTCCGCTGGAAGATGTGCCAACCTCCCGGGTGCCCGGGCGACGGAGCCTGAGACCAATGCAAGTCCTTGAAATCCCCAACTCCGAAGCAAACCTTATCCCTAATCCCAAATAACCAAATCCTAATTGTCTTCAAACCCCAAACCAAACGAACCTGCAAACTTCAGCCGTCTTTCATCCAGGCGTGTTCAACCTGTCGGGGCGGAGCTGAACAAAACACGCCTTAAAGCCCTCATAGAGCCCTGCAAACCCCGATTAGAATCCCTAGAAGCCCTGAACCCGACCTTTTGCTGGTGCTGTTTCGTGCTGTGTGCTGCTAGAGGCTACCTTCCGCCACGAACCCGAAGCTACGAAAGCAGAAGGGACATGATACTGGGGCTGGTTTTTAGTTTGGACCCTTTTTGGGTTCTTTTTATCAAGATGCAATGATTCAAAAAATGGTATCCGAATCGGAATCCTGCTTTGAACCGCCTGACATACATCCCTACGAAGTGATTGGCGAAGCGTCACTACCCAGAGCGGCGAGAGCTGCACAACGTAACTTACTCTTTGAGCCTTTAGAAAAGCTCAAGGCCGAGCCACTTACATCCTCAAGCCTTGAACTTTGGGGGGCTGAAGTGCAAAGCAATAGTATTCCTTCCGGGGTTCTTCACATGCACTTCTTAAACAAAGCTTCGAAAAAATCATGGACAGTCTATCTCATGCTGCTATATCCCTCACCCTTTCATTGCCAGAGCGTCTTTAGATGTCTTTAGCTTGTACCTGAGGTCGCCACACGGCCGTCACGAAGGCTCCCCAGGGTGAGGAATTATTCGGGGCTTGAGTTGCAGCGTCTCAGGGTCCGTGAGACGTGGGTATGTAGGATGGCGGTTCGGCCGGCCTTCCCCTCCCTGGCGTGTCGTGGTTCAGGGGCTGCTCATCGTAGAACTAGTTGGTAGAGTCTCCTCCTTCCCGTGCCTTAGTTTGGCTGGGCGTCTTTGCTGTTATCATCATCATGGTTTGCTTGGTAATGCTCACTGCCTCTCTGTCCGAAATCCGACAAGCTGCTGCGGTCCCTGTACTGGTACTGAGCCCCGATACAGTCAATAACTTTAGATCGATGAATAGGGGCCTTAACAATTAGAATAGGGTTTTGGGTCCCATTGTACTACTTTTGTAATAAGGAACCCCCAAAATAGTAGTGGTAATTATTCAGGGACCTGTAGTACCTAGACTCGATGTGTCAAAGCGAACTGCAGGGCACTGTCTCTGTGCAAGTCTCCCTGGCCGATCCTGACGCGGCGCCCAACCGCATTCCCGGCTAGCTTTTTGCACATGGCAAGTTGTGCTCAACCCTGGACGGACGCGAATAGGCACACGGTTTTTCCACTCGCTTCTCTTCTCACCTGTACACCAGCTAAGAACCTCATTGTGCTTCTACTCGAACCGCTCTCGACCGAGCACTCCCAAAAGAGTTTCGCCGAAAGTCCTGAACCTTGCAAATCGTACTTGACTGAACCTCATACCCGAATGTTTCTGAGGCCATGATCCGTCCACAAACGCCAGATCCCCAAACCTGAACTCCCGTGGCTCACGAGAGGTAGGGGTCGAAGAGAAGGAAACGCCCACTCAGTCCTACCTCGGCGTACGGCCTCACATAGTAGCAGCGGCATTCTGGAAAGAGGGCACAATGCCTCGTCTCTAGATAGTTCGTCTCCGGCTGCGGAGCCTTAACCGACAGCCGTTTAAGCTGCAATCCTGAATCCTGAAGCACGCTCATCAGCCCCTTTCAGGCTTTGTTACAGCTATTCCTGCATGTTTGGGAGTGCCCGATTACCGCTTCCCTACCCCTACATTCAACTGTCATCCATGCTATTTGGAGGCATGTTGCCCCTGGCGAAGCTGGCCTCTGAAAGCCCCGAAACCTAATTCAGGGATCGGCTTGACTCTTTAAGGGCCTAGGGCTTTAGGGTTTAAGCTCTATGATGCAGAAAGTTTAAAACTCAAAGAGCGCTTTCAGAGTGTCATGTTTAGGAAAAGAGGTTTTAGGGTTTCGTACGCAAGCCTGCTGCAAAAGGAACCTCAAATCCCGTGACCTCCCCTCCACAGCAAAGCTCTTCTAATGTAATCTAGGTAGGGCTTTGGGACATTTATATTTTCCCTTATTGGGCTTAAGAGGATCTTATTTACTAATATTTTTCAATAGCTTTAAAAGCCCCATCTATAATGTAGGAACAAGCATTAAGAAATCCTGGCCCCAGAACCCCAAGATATTAGGGCTCATCTACGGAACCCTAATAGTGATCCAGGGTTTCTTGATCCGGTTCCTCCCTCTCTTTCTTTATGTTTGCCTTTCTTTCCGTCTTGATTTCTTTCTCCTTCTCTCTCTCGATGTATACATTTATATATATATATATATATATGCATAAAAACATATATATATATATATATATATATATATATACATATATATATATACATATATATATATACACGCATATACATATATATATATAAGAGTTTCTACCTATTTGTTTGTGTATTTCTTACCCGAGCCGAGCCAGGACAAGATTCCTTCACCAGCAACATGCGCCGGTCCTTCGCCTCGCGCTTGCAGGCCCGGCTGGATTTTAGGGTTCGGGGTTCCTTTAGAGGGATTAGGGTTTAGGTGTTTCGGGCTCAGGGGTTTAGGGTTTGGGGTCTAGGGGTTTACGGCTCAAAAGGGGTTTAGGGTTTAGGGGGTTAAGAGCTTAGGGGTTTAGGGCTCAGAGTTTAGGGTTTAGGGGTCGGGGTTCGGTTTAGAGGCTTCAATAGGGTTTAAGCATCTAGAGGATTCCTTTAAGGGTTCCTTGAAAGGGGTCTATAAGGGCTACTACAGGGGCCATTATAAGGATTTAATATAGGGGGCCTCAATAATTACCAATACTATTTCGGGGGCTCCCTATTTTGATTATAGTATAATGGGCCCCAAAATTTCTAAGTATTGAGAGCCCTAGAGTACGGTTTTTGGATTTAGGGTTTTGGGTTCAGGCTTTACATGTTCTAGGGTTTTAGGGTTTAGGGTTCAGAGGTTTTTAAGATTTAGGGTTTTAGTGCTTGGGGTTCAAGACTGAAGGGGCTAGGGAGAGCTTTTAATCCTAGGGGTTACATTCGAAGGGTGTTGTTCAATGGCTTCGACTTGTGCTACGAAATTTCTATGAGGCTCTATAGAGGGTATATAGGGATAGCTAGACCTTTTGGTCGCAAGAAAATGGAAGTGGGTTTGGTTGTGTAGTGAAGCCCCCATTAGCCGGGATATAAGAAAGATGGCTTCGAAACAAACGGCTGCAAATAGCAGGCCGGAGAGGTTTAGACTATGGGCCGACCGCAAAGACCCTAACAACCCCAAACGATAAACTCGGGAGAATCAAGAAGAAACATAAAGCCCTATTGCCGGCAGATCAAGAAAGCCCCAACCCTAGACTCCAGGCAGCCCCTACACCTTAAGACCTCACAGCTGAAATCCATCACAATCCCTAACTCCAGGAGATCAAGGAGAAATCTTAAGGCACCAAGTCTCTAAACCCCACGATCTCTAAACCCCACGCGCCCCAATTGTACGAGATCAAGAAGCCCGTAAAACCTAAAACCCCAAACTCACCAAGCCCCAAAGCCCGAAGCGCCAAACCACGAACTCCAGGAGATCAAGAAGCCCTTAAAACCCTTCAAGAAAGCCCCTAAACCCCACAGCCTCTAATTCATGCCAGGACATCAAGAAGACCCTAAACCCTTCAAGAAGACCGAAGACCCAAAACCCTAAAGCCTCTACTTTCTGGAGACCTAAACCCTAAGCGTTAAAACCGCTAGTTTCAGGAGCCCTAAACCCTAAACCTCCAAAGCCTGGGCGGGTGAGAAAAAAGCCTCTAATTTCAGGCGCCCTAAACCCGAAACACTACGCACAGCCTTGAAATGGTCAAGAAGCGCGCAAAACCCTTCAAGAAAGCCCCTGAAACTCACAGCTTTCAATTAAAGCATTGAATACTGGGGGCCTTTTTGGTCAGACCAGGGATTTCAGGAGATCAAGAAGCCCCTAATTCCCTAAACCCCTCGTAAAGCCTTGTTTTTCAGGAGATCAAGAACCCTACGCCTTCCACCCCTCAAACCCTAAACCCCTAAACCTTGAACCCTAAACCTTACAGGACATCAAGAAGCAGACGCAAGAAGAGATGGCCAGCTTCTCGCCTCTCGCGAGTCCCAGCTCGGTCCCAGGATCGACTCTCCGATCTCCGTCCTTAAGGTTTCAGGTTTAGGGCTTATAAGGGTTCAGGTTTAGGGTTTTCAGGTGTAGGGTTTAGGGTTCAGGGTTTTTGCTTTAAGGTTTCAGGTTTAAGGTCGACCCTAACCCGGTTAACCTGCCTTAAAATCGTAACAGGGGCATCCTTCGGGTTCCAGGTCGAGGGTTTAGGATTTCAGGTCTAGGGTTTCACAGCGGTCCATTGGGGTTTTCAGGTTTAGGGTTTAGGGTGGAAGAGCGGCAAACTACCAGGCGTCCTTGCGTGCAAGCCTGCAGCAAAAAGTATAGAAAATTGAGTTCAGGGTTTAAGGTTTGTTTGTGTAGAACCTTGACAGGGTTGAGGGTTCAAGGATTCGGAATTATTACTATTTCAGCCGTTGGTGTCCAGCCATTGCATCAAGTATCAAGGGTTTAGCCCTAAACCCTGAACCCCGAAACCCAGCAGTTTCGTCCGCATGGCAGTACGCCATGACAGCAACCGCACCGATTGGGGTTATAACAGGGTTAGGGTTTCGGGGTTAGTGCTAGCCCTGAAACCTTGAAGCCGTGAAGTTTAGAATTGCGGCCGAGCACCCGGGGAGCCCGATAGGTTTTGTGGGAAAGCCCAGAAATAGTGAAAGAAATGCCGCGGGGCTTTGGGTTTTAAAGTTTTGGGCCACAGAATTTAGGGCCTTAGGGCTATATGGGTTTAGGGTTTAAGGTTTAGGGTCTCGGGATTTATGTTCAGAGTTTTTGGGGTGCTTAGGATGGTGCTTGGGGCTTTGGGTTCAGGTTAGGATACCCTTATCGAGCTTGTTACCACTGCCGTTATGTTTGCTGCTCGTCGGCCAGGAGCCAGGTAGATTATCGGCTGCCCTTAGGTCATAATCACCTGGTGATAATCAAGGAGCATGAGCTCAAAGCTTAAACTCCGATCTCTAAACTCAGGCTTTAGGCTTTAATGTAGGAGTCAGACTGACGATCAACAGTGTTAGTTGTTAGTATTTTAAACTAGGGTTTTTGTGTGATCTACCCCAAAAGCCGATCCTATTCCTAAGGCTCCTGGATAAGTAGAGCTAAGCCGTAAATGACAGACCCAGAACAGGCAATGTGCTTCGAGCTCCCTGGGCAAAGTTCTGCCGGTCTCAACGTCCCCTCCCAAAGGGAGCCGGTTCCGCGCTCAAACGGGCAGCTGGCAAGCCTAAACCCTAAACCCTAAACAGGAACAGGCTTAGGGTTCAGGGTTTTAACAAATTCCAATTGGACGTTATCGTTTAGGATTCCATATATCATAGAACTACAAGAGCTCCAATAAGAGGATCCGCACCAGGAAGGACCCCACACACTTGACAACTCGCCCGAAGAGGGGCAGCTTTGCAAGCAGGCCCATATCTTTTCATGTGCTCCGAAGGACTCCAAAATCGGGTCTGGCTGTGGGAGTGGATTAGTGTCCTGTGGTCGGGTCTTGGAAGGCTACCCTATCGTTTCACCCTTGGCATATATGGATTTGTGAAGCATTGGCGCGAAAAGCGGAGCTTCTGCGCAGGGCCCCATATATGACAAGTTGGACTGAAGGCGGGGACTGTTGTCAACTTCGTGAAGGCCCCTATAAACCCGAAGCACAAACAGGGGTTCAAGGCTGAGCACAGCGAATCGGACCTGAGATTCCAATCAACCCTGTTTTTTCGCCAGAAAGGCAAAGGACAAAGCCCACTGGTGGTATGCTTCTTCGTGAGATGCATTGCGACTGACATTGCAGCGGCCATATCCTTAAACCCTTCATCCCTCCAAACTGTGCACCAACTGAAGCACAAAGAGAGTTGGATTAAGGTTTCCTTGCTGCTGCTTGGACCCCATCGTGCTTCTTTATGCACCTGCCTGCTTCAGGTCGTAGACTTCAAATCATACGTTCGTTGGGGAGTCTGCATCAATCACCACCCGTACAGCAGGGGTCGCCTTTCACCTGGTTGATTCGTTGCTGTTTGTGGCGGCTCAAGGAACAGATCATGTTGACACAGTTCAATGGTGGGTTCAGCCAAGCCGAAGACTTAATCTGGTGTGGAGAAGCAGCGGAACAATGTATCGAGGGGGAAGCCTTGGTCGAGCCTGGGAATACGAACAAGGTTCGAGAAGGAGGCTTGCTGTGTTTATTCGAGTCTGAATGGTCAAGAAAGCATGCTAGAGTCACGGGAGTTTACCAACATGCCGACCCCTAGACGGCTGATCCAAGACGACAAACAAAACCCCCCACGCAATTCAGGCGCATGTGCATGGCTACAAGTAACCCACCCTTTCGCAGATGCGAAGTAAAGCCTGCCTCATGAAGCTTCTTTGTCAAAAGAAACCACTCTCCACTCTCACCCGCAAGCCTAAAAGTTTGCTACCAGCACAGTCTGAGGCTGAGGCTCCTATAGACAGAGGCTGTTCAAGTTTAGGTCCAAGCCTTGGAACCCTGAAAGAACCCTGATCTGCTTGACAAGCCTTTAAGGAACAGTCTAAGAAACTCCTAGAGTTCTTAAAGAAACCCTGAGCCATCCGGGCCAGTGTTTAGTTGGAGCCAATCCGGAAACATGCTCCCGCACGATGCTCATGGAACCGGTGCCCAGGCGGGCTGGCAGCATGTCTTTGGCTCCAAAACCAATAAGAATAAGACAGTTAACAATCAGAATCAGAATGTTAATGAGAAGTCACAGTAGCAACAATAATGACATCAAGAAGAAGAATGCGGATTCATCTAACAGGAAGGTAATAACAACAATAACAACATCAAGAACAATGAAAGTCACAGCAGGCTGTTTCTTGCGTTTTCGTTATTCACTTGTCCAGACTCTGCAACCCTGGCGTCTAGAGTCTGGAGGGGCATCCACCCAACAAGCCTGTGTAGGTTTTGAGGGCTTAGGGCTTTTGGGTACTAGAAGGCTATCAGTGCACGGTCAAGTTTTTTCAACAAATGGAGGTCGGCCAAGGTTCCGGAGCCACGGAGGTAGTAGTGCTGTTTGAATCGCATATTTATGGTTTTCGAAACTGCACCTCTCCACTCCCCTCTCCCCTGCTCGACCAGCTCCACCCACCAACCCTCCACACCACACTCCACCCCTCCGCCCATCCCTAGCTGCCCTCAGCCCCTCCACCCCTACATCCCTCCCTCCACCCTCCACCTGTTTGGTGGAGAGGAGGGGTGGAGGTTGGGAGGTGGGTGGTGGGATCGCGCTCGTTCAAAAACGGGTTTGGCGCCGGGCCCGAAGCCAGCGGAGGTACTGTAAAATATCTGCGGGTATTTACAAATTCGTGTACTAGAGAATAGCCACCGTACTATACAGGTCCCTAGATTTAGGGGTACGTACCAGGGTCGAATTCGACAGAAGCTCAACACCAATGGGTTTGGAGGGCTTAGGGATATGGCCCGCAGAGTTCAAGGGAAAATAAAGCCAGCTCAAAGAGCGTTGGCGCCCCCCGCAACCAGGACACGAAGCGTAGATCACAACCCGCAACATCCTTTTATGAAGTGCAGCGTATCCTACAAGAATCCCTAAACCCTAAACCCTAACCCATGCATGAGGGACCTCGTACCAGGGGGTCCGGCTACTTTGGTGGACACCTGGTGAGAGGATGCATGTGTGTATAGGTTAAATTCAATAAAGTATTTTCGTATTGGAGCATAATTGGTGTTAGACCACATGACAAGAGGGTGCAGTTTCACCGTACAACATAGGGAACGCAGCCTAATACGGTTGATCAAGTTTTCCTAAATGTTCATTTTAAGGGACCTCCTAGATGATGTCCCACACCAGATCACAAACTCATACCTGCTACCAAACCCGGTGGCTAGAGTCTATTCATCATCACACCTTTGTTAGTCTATATTCATCGTTTTGCTCTTTCCTCAATAACCCCAACCCACAAAGTGATCTGCAGTTGATACTTCCTAGGGTCCTACTGGTCACCTTGGTGTTTGATTCTCAAGTAGGACCCTAGGGGGATGATGACCTCAGGAGTACGGTCACTTTATGTGTTAGACATCTTCTTTGTTGCTTCTCATAGTCTTGGTCATTTATTCCCGTTAGAGTTGTTTCACTCATCAGACCTCGAACCACATGCCTCGCCTGGATTGCCCGAGTGTGAGCGCCGAAACCCTAACCCATACCCGACCTCTTCCTTGGCTCGCAGGCATGGTGTGGTGCTGAGAGGGCCCTGATCTGCTGCGTGGGGTTTACATTCTTGCTTGTCCCGCTGTGTCAACCCTGAACATGCTGAAGAACAGGACCCTAAGACCAAAATTCAACATGATATTCCCAAAACCCCAAAACTTTAACACCGAAGACCAAAATCCTACGCCCAGAACCTCTGAACGAGGTAGAGTTGCGGGTCTAGCAGAGGGCTCTTCGAGTCTGGGGCTTCTCGTCTACAACTGTGTTTAGGGTTTAGGGTAGTTGCCTGGCCTGTTTCGGCTGTCACATTGGCTTTCAGGGAAAGGGGCAAGAACTCTCTCAACCCTTTCCAAGACATATACATCCCCAGTTCCAGCAGCTGGGCAGCCTCCATGCATCACAAATCCATTCAAGCTGTGAGCACAGAGCAGATCTTCCCTGAGACCCCTACACCCTAGACCCTACTAGTTCCTACAAAACCCGCAAGAAGTACACATCGACTGTTCGCCAAAAGCCCATTCTAAGTATTAAGGCTTCTATAGTACCCAGGCGCCCTGGCCAAGCACCCCGAGCGCGCGTCCCACTGAAGAACCCAGAGACACTGGCCATGGCCTCCTTCTCTGACTTTTTGGGTTTGGATTTGGGACATCCTAGGGTTTAGGATTTGGCCGTGATGCAAGGATCTGGCTAGTCCCGAAGCCCAGTTGCAAAAAGGGTTTCCTGGGAGGTTTGAGGTTGTTGTGTAATACTCCCTTATAGTGCGGTCCAAGACTAAGTGACTAAAGCACACTCCACCCCGAGACAATATTCTAAGTAGTAAGCGGGCGAACACATGCCGTAAGCCCGAAACCTTATACTCCAGATTGGGTGCCTGAGCGAGGAAGGAACTTAAGTGCGAGCTACAGTCCTTATCAGAGGATAGCGTGCGTGGGTTTTTGGTGTTTAGGGCCCTGGGGGTGTAAGGTTTTAGAGTTTTGGGGTCTGGGGCTTCTGTCTTTTGGGGTTTAATGTTAGGGCTCAGGGTTCTAAAGTCTTATCGTTTCCAGTTTCGCACGGGGGGTTCGTTAAGTGCCAATGGTCTAAGGGGTTTCGAGGTGAAGCTTTTCAGAGTGGAATGGTGTGGGTTCAGCCACACCTGTACCGGCGAATTGCACAGAAAATTCATGGATAGCATACGGGCCTATGTGAGTACCAATCTAATTCCTTAGGACTACAGAATGTAGCTATGTACGATGATATACCCCAAACCCCAAGCCAATCACCAAGGCCCTTTTATTGGTAGGTTCTTGTCGTCGCAGCAGTTCGTGCGATCACAAGTATGGATACTAGTCCGCATGCTGCATGCTGTCCCGCTAATGCTAATGCTTCTGATGGCTGCTCCTGATCCTGGCTGTGGGTGGGCGCCACCATGGCGTGCCCGATCGCACTCAACGGCGGTACAGCGCTGTTTGCATTTAGACCGTAACCCTACCTTTGGTTAGTAGGAAATGGAGGAATGGGGTACAACTATAACTACTATTGCTACCATTCTTCCATTCCCTACTAACCAAAGGTAGGTAACTCTTGAATCCCAAGCCTAGCTCCTAGATCATAGTGAGACTCACGCCCGGCATTGCACAATCCGTCCGGTCTTGGTCTTTTTTTCGAGCTCGTTCAACCTGTGTGCTACTTGGCTTACTGCCACAAATAAAGGGATAGAAAATCGAATCATATACGAAAGCACTCTTCAAATAAGATGGCAGCCAGGATACCATTTAATTTGAGTAGTGTTTCTTTGTTTGTGACTAGATTTGCTATCCGCTATCCCCGCTTTCACCATCAGAGAATGCGCCTCCCATGTGAAAGTCGCGACTGCCTGCCAGGAGTACACTTTCGGAGCTCCACTGCCCACAGGCTCTACCCGGAAAGAGTCGAAATACGAGAGAGCCTTCAATCCCGAGACTCGCAATAAAGCCGTAACCTAAATCCTAAACCCTAAACTTCTGTAGTCCTCAAGGTCTGCTGTATATGGTTTTGATTTATTTTGATTTTGCTTGGCATGTGGACCTTGGGAGTGAGAGACATACCAAGATGCCCTGAATGTGTGGTTGTTATCTGTTGTGCGACATCTCCCAACATTAGTCACGTTTCACTCAACAGACCTCGAACCACATGCCTCGCCTGGATTGCCCGAGCGCGAGCGCCGAAACCCTAAACCCTATAACCCTAGATAGGCCACCCTTAGCAAGTCCAGAGCCAAGTCACTCGAGACGTTTTGGAGTTTCAGAAAGTAAGGGACCTTCATGCAGACCACCCAGCATAGTAGGATGCTTATCATGAGAGCCCTACATCCAAGGTACCCTTCAGTTTGACAGGATGCTTTGCCTATCTTCTGTTCTTCAGACAGCTTATAGGGGATCGCTCTCCTTTCAGGGTGCTAGATTGTGCTTTTCAGGGGTGGGCAAGGGCGGAGGGGGGGGGGTGTTCTTCTAGCCGAGAACGCCCTCTGCAGCAAAGTCTGAATCCTGCAAAACTTCTACACTCAATCTGCTGACGCGCAGCTCTTGTCGCGTAGCTTGTATCGTCCTTATCATTTCTTCCGCGGCTTCTCCTCTAGCGGAAAAGCCGATAAAGAGAGAGCTGCCTAGAAGAAGCGTAACTGTGTCCAGAACTGTGTGAATGACCTATGACGGCGCGACTTTCTCCAAGCCCAAGCCTACCTTCGAGCCCCTGAAATGCTGGACTTTTGAGGCCGGTGCAGTTCCCTTCATAAGCCTTGGGGTCTAGGGGTTTAGGGTTGAGAGTTTAGGGTTTAGG
Source organism: Symbiodinium sp. clade A Y106 (assembly GCA_003297005.1). NCBI lineage: Eukaryota > Dinophyceae > Suessiales > Symbiodiniaceae > Symbiodinium > Symbiodinium sp. clade A. The sequence continues at coordinate 137,686 of BGNK01000244.1, read as the reverse complement.
GTTACAAGACCTTTGCAACACCCCGACAAGACCCGAAAAGCTACCCTGCAGCACCCTCCTGCATCTAATGTAAGGGCCGTAATAATTACCTATAAAGTATAGTGAAATATACCCCAAAACCCTATACCTACTAGGCCCGGTCCGCTTAAACGTTTCAGGGCGGCCATCAACAGAATCACTAGATTTCAGGATGCGCTTGAAAGGTTCAAAGCTAACCAAACTCTTGAAAATAATTGCCGCACGCACA
>BGNK01000244.1:119303-137408 GCA_003297005.1 Symbiodinium sp. clade A Y106 | reverse complement strand
CGCGCAAATGCACTAAACCGAAGGACTTCCCTGTACAGATTTTGGACTCCTGGTCCCAAAGTTACGAGGTAATGCTTCGACTTCTGCAATCTATTTGCAGCAAGTTATAGATTCACTCTCTCTTTTTACAGTTGTTTATACATATTCTCTGAGGATGCACACGTCGTCCTTCGTTTCGCTCTTCGTCGACAGGCTTTCGCCCGCATTCACCCCAAAACCCTATACCAATTAATAAGGCCCCTACGGTAGCCTGCAGCACCCGTCTGCATCTAGGCTATAACGTTGCCGGCGGGCAGCCGGCGCCTCCCAGGATCTACCGCAATTGCCATGGGCTTTAGGGTTTAGGGTTGATCGTTATTGATCTACACTTGGAGCAATGGCTTTACGATGCGTGCTGCTATGACCTTCATGAATGTCACGAGCTAGCGTTTACACAGGAACTACCGGTTTGACATCTTGTTACCACAATAATGGGGAATTTGCCTTTGACTAAAACTAAGCCTTGTACTGTAGCAGGAGCCCGAACGCTGCACGTGTAGCTGTGGTATTCACAGAACGAGATATGCAAAACCATACCAAGATATATTCACATAATTACAACTACACACATGTCTATATCTGTAGCTATATCTATATCTTTATCTACTGCTCTATCTATATCTATGTGCGTGTATATATATATATATATATATACATCTGTATGTATCTTTATGCATATATATATATATATCTTACATATATGTCTACATATATATATAGATATACATGTGTTACACATACATATATATATGTAGAAAATGTACATATGCACATTTGTCCATCTTGCAAGCATGTAGTTTAGGGTGCAGGGGTATGCATATTCCCACGCAGACATGGTCATTTGTTTGTGTTGGTGTGTGTTGTCCGGATCCCTTTCTCTGTATGTATGTACGTACGAGGAAATGCATGTAGGCATGCATGCGCTTACAGTATGTACAAAGAACTACACACGTTATTTGTTTCCATATTTGTTGAAGCACTTATACACGTGTCGGGGAGAGAGAGAGAGAGAGAGAGAGCGAGAGAGAGAGAGAGAGAGAGAGAGAGATGTGGGTGCGTGTGTGTATGTGTGTGCACTTGTACCTTGCCATATACTGCACTTGATACTTGCTCATTGAATTCTATCAGAGGTTGCAAGACAAACTTTTGATTGATCATCTTTGGACCGTCAACAAGTACGGGTCAGATGCGATTGCCAGATGCATCTCTGGGGGAGCTGGATCCACTGATTCGCGATATGGCAGTATCAGAAAACAGGGACATAGATATAGCTCCGACATCAACCTTAAACCCCTAAACCAAGACGGATCCCAACTTTTCAGAAGCCGCTAGAACTCTTGCACACTTTGCACCATGCCCGGGAGAGCTTCCATACCAGAATTTCGGGCTTTTGGGATTGAAGTATAGAGCTGTAGGGTAGTATCCGTTACGTTTTTAAGTTTTAAGGTTTAAGATTTGTTTCCTCGCCGGAAACGCCTTGAAGTATGCTTGATCCAGAAGCCCTTATCTCCAACCCGCATTACACTTATGAAGCTCTGAAGCCTAAGCTCCAGTCAGGACCCAGCCTGCGGCTGTCCTGCAGCCTGTTCAGAGACTCGCCCGTTGAAGAGGTGTTAAAAAAGGTTAGGGTTTCTGTAAGGGTTGAAATAATCGGGTTGAGGAATGTAACACATTTGGGATTTTGCGGTTATGAAATGAAGGCACTTAGGAGCTTAGGGGATGTTCGAGTGCTGGAGGTTGCGATGTTCTTAGCCTGAAAGTTTCCGTCGAGTGATCATCATAGGAAGGATCAGATCTATTGTAGCAGACTTGAGTTCAGGAATCGAAAGAAGTTTGGAGTTTTGGGGGGTTTAGGTCCTCGGGGCTTGATCAGGATTTAGGCGCTTCAGGTTTCTATCTTATGTGTTGCTGCTGCCTTGGAGGTTCTGATTCTGTGTGCCTGTATGAATACTCGAATACTCTTCCTGTTTGAGCTGAGTCAAGGGATAGAACTTACCCTAAGGCTTAAAATAGCCCAGAAGCCTCATATAGTATGGTCCTTAGCCCAAAAGCCTCAAAATATGAGTCCTTAGAGCCTTAGTGTCAGGGTTGTCTAAGGTCCTTGAGGATTCGAGCTGTGTCAGGTCGTTGGTATAGTTGGATTGACAGAGCCGCCGGCTTTTGCAAGGTGCGGAATCAGAAGGGATTAGGGTTCAGGGTTTAGGTTTAGAGTTTAGGGAGGGAAGAGATGTCAAGGACAAATAAAAAAGTAAGCTTCCTCGAAATCACAGAGTTCTCAGGTATGTGGCTCCATGCCGTTCCACTGGCCCTGCGCACCTCAGCTCCGTTCATGATAGCGAGGTTCAGCGTTTAGGGTTTAGGCTTTTCGAGTCTGTTATGAGGTTTAGGGTGTTTAGGTTTGGGGTTCCTTCAAGGCCTATGGGAAAGAGAACCGACAAGTACGTACCCAAACATAAACTTGTTGGGCTGGGATTTCTCGATTTCATAGGTTCACTGTAGGTTCAGTTTGGATCCCTGGAAAGGGATGAGCCCGAAGCCCTATAAGGCCGAAAGCCCTTAACCCTATAAGCCTTAAACCTAAATCCTAGAAACTCGAAGCCCGAAACCCGAAACCCCAATCCCTAAACCGCTTAGTATAAGGGATGCTTCGAGGCCAAGTCTCGGTCTCGGCTCGCCTCTGCCAGAAGCGAGGATCACGGCCACGGCCTCCATGCCAAGGCCGTTTCCATGTTTAGGGTTTAGAGTTCAGGGATTTGGGTTTAGGGTTTAGAGTTTAGGGATTAGGGTTTAGAGTTTAGGGATTAGGGTTTAGGGTTTAGGGTTCAGGGATTCGGGTTTAGAGAGTTAGAGAGGGGAGGGGCCGGCACCTCAGTCCGTGCTGAAAAGAGAGGGGAGGAGAGGTCATCGAAGCCTTGAGTCCAAGAAGGCCAAAGCCCAGACCAGAAGTCTTGATGTTCAGATCGCCCTAAGCCCAAAACCGCGAAACCCCGAAACCCCAAAGCCTAAACCCAGTCCGAGACCCGCCTGGCTTTAGGATGCTGACCTTGGGGAGCTCGGCTTCATATCTAAACCGGGGACATCAGATAAAGGTTCGGGCTGTTTACGCCTTGCAAATTCCCCCCGCCCCCCCGCCTCCGTCCCTCAGGTTTACGAAGCTTCTGTGCTTTCGGTGGTTAAATATTCGGGTCGCGGGGACCAGGTTCTAGAGCTTAGGCTTCAGGGTTGCGTTTTTTGCCATGCAGATGGTGATAGGTGATCTTGCAGAGTCGAAAGCGTGAGGATGACAGGTTTGTCGTCGATACTCGTGCTTGAACTTCCCCAACCTCTCACAGAAGGTAAACTCTGCAGAACCATCGGTTCAACAAGCCGTCCAGCACACGTGTGTGAATCTTCTCCGGCATGTCCAGCTTCTTTCTTCTAGCCTGGAGCTTTTCAACGTTCCCTTGAAACTCACAGAGTTTGGGGCCTGGGGCCTTAAATTTAATGCCATGGTTTGAAGCTGAAGCCTCTGCCTCTGCAGCCCTACCTCCTATTTTAATTTCGAAACTCGAGATCTTAAACTATTGTCATTAAAGTCCGAAATCTGCTATGTCATGGACTATGCTTCCTAAGCACTCTCAGTTCGAAGCACTGCTACATCGTGAACGCGAGTTTGTGAACCCCAGACCCTAAACCGAAGCTTATACCCTGATCCCTGAGCTGTATGAAGTAAGCATGGACCCGGAAGGATGTGGGAGAGCATCCCTGTTGCGGTCCAGAAAGAGGAGGTGCAGAGGATAATGATCTACCTATAGTATCCATTGTAGTTGCTTTTTCTGGGTTAGCCAATCTTATGGTTAGGATCCTATAATATAGTTTTTGCTTAACCAGAAGAAGGAAGCATAGGTAGGGTCCAGGGTACTTAAGCTACGGAATGTGAGAGCAGATTGCTCAGGGTGACCTCTGTCAGAAAATACTTATTTTTTTCGCGACTTACTTCAGGGTTTCTTTTGAATCCTGAGCCGGCAAGAGCTCGTTATTCCTCAGTCACGGGGCGTTGGCTTTTTGACTCGGGCTTTCGGAGGTTTATGGCCCACATCATCGTCACCATAAGCACAGTTCAGATGCTTTTTTCGCGGCATCCTAAGCCCAACCCTGCCTAATCCCAGGGCTTAAATTTCTGCCAGCATGGTTTCGTCTGCATTCGGATGCCGGCAAATTTCAACACTTTGAGCGCAGAAGACTCAGAGCAAGCTCTGGAACGAACGTCTTCCGTAAGAGTAAATAAAATACTTCAATACGGTTTTGAGGCTCCTGATTATTCTAAATACATAGTTAGATAACCCAAAGAACCAACCCTATTCTGATTATAAAGGCTGCATTAGACTGGAATGATCGTGTCAGCCGTGTCGACTTCCGGCCTAAAATCTGCACCAGACCCCCTAAACCCTAAACCCGCTCAGCGTGGGCCTTGTTACTGGTAAACAACAATGCGTGAAGACCGGGCAGTTTACTGCTCTTAACGCACCTGCATCCTTGCGGCCCACGTCTCCGAGCCCTGTTGAAATCCCCCTAGGGATTGGGGTCATATATTCTACGCCTTTCTAGACTCTAATGCACGGTTGCCCCCTCTATTCCCGTCTTGCAACCCAACCTGAAGCTCCAAACCCCAAGCTCTGCACTCTTTAACCCTCCACCCTAAACCCCCTAACACCTAAACCCTAAACCCTTCGTTCGAGTGTGAGCGTCAAAAAAACCCTATGTAAACCCTATACACCCTACACCCCACCATCTGCCTGAGGTGTCCAGCGGACGGCGTTCGCCTCAGTGCTGGCGTGCACGGGGTTAGGGCATAGGATTCAGGAATTCAGGCTTTTGCCGGTTAGGGATTTAAGCTCCTTCGATTTTCTGGTTTGGGGTTTAGGAATTGGAGGTTAAGGTTCGGTTCGGGACAGCTGTGATTCACCCGAGGCAGAATCCGAAGGCCAGATACTGGGTACTTGTTAAGGGGTTTAGTTTAAGTTACCACAATAGGGATCGATAGTAAATAGTTAATATGGTTTCCTTATTATGGTAACTTAGATTAGATACCTTGACAAGAACCCAGGATAGTCTGCCCTTTGCTCCAGGGCCCCAGGGGCTCTAGGGAGATCTCCATGTGCGGTGTCACGACATCGGATGTAGGAGCTCGACGCGGTTCTTACGGTTATAGGCTGGGCGAGGATTCGAGGTGCTTGAGCCCTCGTCAGAGCGAGGCACTGCTGAAAAAAAACTCAGACAGTGCCGTTGAGTTAGATACGCAGAGGTCTTTGGAAACGTAAACTTGGCCCTCCAACGACCGCGGGATTCAAGATTCCAATGAATCCTCTAATCCTGTGACTTCCACAGCTCCGCTGCGCCTAGCTGCCACTCTCTGAGTCTATGAGGATCTATTAGGTTTATTATGTTTACTACGGTTGATGATATAGATCCTGCATTACCCATAGTAAGGAATATACCATAATTCCCATAGTTTAGGGTCCTTAAGGATTTCAAGGATTTATATCATGAACAGTATGTTTACTATGAGCTTAAATAGGGCAGTACTGACCTCAGCCAGTGCGTGGTGCAGGCAAGAACAGATCTCTCACCTTCAGGGCTGATAGATCCACGCCTCTCCTGAAGCAAAACGTCGAGTTTGGGAGCTGTAAGAGATCGAGAGAGATAGCACAACTATATACAGATGCTCGCATGTTTCTAGGTAAGATTATTGACTCTCAAGTTGTCCGTGTACACAGCTCCTGTTGGCAACCGGAAGGTCTACACAGGGGCCCTAATGGTTAGAACCAAATGTATGGGGTCTGTTATGGGGACTGTTACTTATGATTCCGCCTTCGATATTTGTAGGTGCAAGCATCCGAATATTTGAGTGTTTTGAGCCCAAGCGGCCCAAGCTGAGATTTCCCAAGGCACCCATCGCAGACTTACGTCTCGACGCATGGTGCTCAGAGCTCCAGTCTGCATGCTCAGCTGTGACACGACACCTGAAAGAAGCCCCAACCTGACCCCCAGGTAGCCTTGAGTATCGTGCTTTTGGGCAGGGCTAGACCTCCCTTTCTTAGTAATGCCGAGTAGGTAACCTTTAACCTTTTTGGGTTTGCATAGTCCTACCATCATTGAAAAGGTTAACCTTCCTGGGCTAGGGTACTCAGCCCCTAAGCTTTGAATGTTGCCACAAACTTGTTCTCAAAAGAGCTGAGACGTGCGACCTGTCAGGATCAAACGCATGCTTCACACATGTCCGGCGGATCCATATTGTAGGGGCCTCAATAATCATATATTAAGGCCCCTACATTATCCAACTTCACCCACGCCGCAACTGCAGTCTCAGTAGTGTCGGGCTTGCAGAAGCTGGAAACCTCCGAAGCCGTAGCCACCCTAACCCCCAAAGCCACAAACCCAAAACACCCTGCGCTCTCTGCACTTCTGGCATTCAGCAAGCATTGATAGGGTCAGCCGCCTGCGAATGCAAGGCTGGTTGAATCATGAACAAATCATAAGCAAAGGTCGATGTGGAAAATAGATAGAATTCGGGGGTCGCAGCATTCCCACTCCTACCATGAGTCTTGTTCGGCAGCCTCTCGGAGACTAGGGTACGTTATTCGGAAGTGCTTTTCATGAGGGTCCTGTTTTTTAGGATTCTATGTTAGTATCTCCTGTTTCTACGAACCCGCCATGTGATATGAGGTTTAGGATTCTATGTTAAAGCCCTCTGTTTCTCCGAACCTTCCATGTGATGGCAATGTGTCCAATTTCAGGCGAGACGTGCCTGCGGAGGGCAGCCAGGTGGCAACGGCACTCAGACCGACGATACAGGTCTGTAGGGTCGGTCCACTTTTTGGCCAGAGAAAGGGTGCTGCAGGATCAGCGGTAGGAAGGGCGAGGGAGGGAGGGGGAGAGAGAGAGAGAGAAACAGACAGAGCAAGCGAGCACTAAGACAAGGCACAGAAAATCACGCAGGACAACACGTTTAGCCTCAAGAGCCATGCTAAGTCCAAGCAGTCGCCGCCAGGTAGCCTGAAGCCCTAAACCTCACATTCCCCACATGTCAAGCAAGCTCAGACCTGTTGATTTGCAATAAAGGAAATGCTCTAGGAAACCACGAGACTCCGGGTGTGGGATACTTGTTTAATGGCTCCTAACCCTCTTTGCTTGAAGGTTCATGGGTAGTTATAAGTGGGTTTATAAGTCCCCTAGTATGGGTTATAAGTATGGTTACCCTACTTATAACTACCCATGAACCTCCAAGTAGACACAAAAGCCCCTTGCTTGCTGCTTTCTGAGGTCTCTGCGCAGTCGATTCAATCAGGCAGAGATTCGATTGTTCCGGTGAGGTCCATGAAGCCTAAGCCGCAATCTGTGCTGCGGGGGGTCTCATTTACGCTTTGCAAGAGACCCTAAGCCCTGAACCCAAAGCCAAGGGCTCTTTTCTAGCTTCTCCATCCGCTCAGGAATCCTGAGGTCTGGCTTAAACTTTCATCTAAGGCTGATGCAGGAACCTGATTAAGAAACCTTGGGCCTTTATTAGGGTTCCTTATATGAATCCTACTATTTGGGGTTATGGGCCCAGGGTTTCTTAATCAGATTCCTACATTAGGGCTCTGTATTTAATTCAGCGAACAGCAGCTTCAGGCTGCAAGAAGAAGTTACGATGTTCGGACTGTTCCCCTGCGAAATTCAGTGGAGGCGAGATATGCATGCATTCCTCTGGAAGAAGCTGAAAGATATAGAGGCCCATGTACCGTGCCATGCCTTCCAGAAATTGTTACACAGGGGCTTTCATGAGACGGGCTACTGAGTGTGAGGTCCTTCGGTTGGATGGTGTGTCAGAACAAGTGCAGGAGGTCACATTATCAATAACACAAATTTTCTTAACCTAGGCTTTGGAGTACCATGCTTTAATACTTTTTTCTTAAAGGAACCCTTATGAAATAACAGTTTATACTTTTTTCTCCCGGGTTACTTAAAAGCCCAGTAACTATACTGATACGAACAGGAAGACAACGATTCTCAACAGAAAACACAAAAATGAAACTTCAGGGCTCCATTCCGCCCGACCTTTCCCAACAGCGAAAGCCTGCACAGGTCCTTCAGTGGCGCTGAACGCAGCTCCCGCCCCGAGGCAGATGAAACGGCCACGGTCTCCAGCTTCAGAGCACTTTGGGTTTAGGGGTTTAGGGGTTTAGGGTTTAGGGGTTTAGGGGCACCTGCAACCCACAGGCCCTGACACCGCCGACTCCCAAAGGGACCCAAAAAGCACATAAGCATAAGCATTTTATAGGGATATCCCTATCCTTATTTTTGCTTATGTGCTTTTATAGCTGAGTGATACACTTTACACTTTTCGGTATGACCCCCGAGAGGATCCAAAAAGTAGATCGCTTAATGGGGGTTCCTATAAAGTACCTTTAGTTGTGTAGGGCGCCAAATTAGGGGATCTACTTTCTAGATCCTCCCGGGGGTCTGGGGAGCTGGGGTAGCTGTTGTAGGTCAGCACTTCTGGCCTTGTTGGAAGTTGTTGGCCGAAGCCATTTCCCCGGGAAACTATCAGCACCAGGATCTGCGATAATTACTCGTAGTCTACGGTCGGTCATAGGTTGCACCTCAAGCCTAAGGTGTCTTAAACGCTGCATGCTTTCTACTCCTCTTAGTCCGGCCTGACAGCCATGGCCGCGTCCTTGCTCACTGTGGACACGGTGTGCAGCTATGCTCCTCGGCGCCCAACGAGGTAAGTTAGATCCCGATTTCTGTGGATGCCGCGCCACAGAGCACTGCATCCACTCTTGTGCCGGACGCCGACACCCCCCGGAATACAGCAAGTCACTGTCAGGCACTTCTGATCGTAGTCTGGACGGTGCTGGACGTGCACTCAAGCCTCAGCAGGAATTGCATTCTAGATCAAACCCTAAGGCCTAAGCCCGAAGTCATGGAGACCCTAATTCCTACGCCAAAGCTACTTCGACCTTCCCGACAACTCCCGTTCCCTCCGACTTGCACTGCGCGGCCCGTAGTCCGATGTTCCCTAAGCCCAAAGCCCCTGAGCCCTAGACACAAAGAGCCTTTGCCTTGATGCCGTGGGTTGAAGTCTTGGCTTTTGCGATCGTCTTGGAGGTCTGGGGGGGGGGGGTATTCTTTGTCTGTGGAGGGTGGGGGGGGGGGCACCTTTTCTATTTTTAAAGCACAAAAAAGTTCCCTCAACTTTCTCAACACCTTCCAAAGACACCGNCGCAGCCCACAACCCGTCTCTGCTTGACCAAAAGTGCGTTTGCTTGTGGGCGTGGTGTTTAGGTTTGGGTTTTTGGGAGCTTCGTGGGGGGTGGGGGGGGGGGGTCTTCTATGTCTGTGGAGGGTGGGGAGGTGGACATCTTGTCTCATATTCAATGCCTACAATGTTCACAGCAGCTTCTCAACCTCTTGCAAAGCCGTCAGGCAGTAGAGCAAGGTACTGCAGCTACCACTATCTGTTCAGGTCGCATGTATCTGGCCTGGGGTTTAAAGACACACTAGAGACAAGTGGATGTGGCTAGGGGTTTTGATAAATACGATTCAAGGAAGGGCTAGCAGACTCTGTAGCAGCACACGCTAAACCGCTAAACGGTTAAACCCTAAATCGCTGTCCCTTCGCAACCAGGTGTCTGCGCATCTGGCCGGTTTACCTGATGTGCCTCTCCTGCATGGCCGTTCGATGTGGTTTAGGGTCTAGGGTTAAGGAAAAAAGGTTTTGCGATGGCTGTTTCAAAATATGCGGAGAATAACTTAGACAATACGCATAGACACGAGGTTGCTGGCTCGGGAGGTTGGTTGAAGTTTCTGGAAGACTGTTCAGAGTTTAGGGATCGAAGGGCGCTGGGTCCATCTCCTAGGTGTCCTTTTGAGGTAATAGGGCTTAGGTTTCAGGTACAGCATGAGATGATGATGGACCTTCATACATCAGAAATCACAAACCTTCCAGCTTGCTTGGTTGCACACTGGCCTGGTATCCCCGGACCCCAAGATTGAAGCACCAAACCCATGTCTCTTTCGGATTGCGGTTGCCAGCACAGTGATGCTTGCAGCTTGAACTCCATCACCACCTGAAGGATAGACATGCGAAGTTATTGCAGTCGTAGTAATAGTGAGTGTCATGCTCTCAGCAGAATCAAGGCTTTCTGAGTTTACTTACGTGGTGTCCGAACCTGGGATGGAAAGCTGAAGGCTAAAGGCCCGAAGTAAGGACACGAAAAGCGTAAACCGACACATCTTGAAGCTTCAACCTTCAACCCCTCGAATTCCCAAACCCTAAACCTAAACACTTAAACCCCCTCAATTTATAGCCGTTAGATCCCCTGCTTTCCGAGACACCTTTGTCTGCAGGCGCGACAGGAGGGAGTCTTAATTTTAGGGTTTAGTGCTTTAGGGTTTAGGGTTAAGGGGTTTAGGGTACCAAGTGCAGCCCTTCCGTCAGGCTTGACGTACCGAATGCCTGGGAAAGAGAGAGAGAGAGAGAGAGAGAAAGCAAGCAAGCAAGCAAGCAAGAGAGAGAGAGAGGGAGAGAGGGAGGGTTAGTGTTACCAAAACATCCTAAACCCTAAACCCCTAAACCGTGGGGAGGGATTTGCGGCTTTAGAGGTTTCGGTCGCTGGGGCGTCAGGTTGTCTATTGTCATGGCTTCGGTTTAGGGCTTGTGGGCTTCAAGTTCAGGGTCTAGGGCTTTTAAGTCTTGAAGTGTTTGCAGCAGGTCACTAACCCGTCCAAGTTGCAATGTGTAGTCCCCTTGACGGTCAGAGCCCAGTTAGGGAGCTTTGCGAAGGGGTGTAACCCTATAGCCCCATAGTTTAGGGCTTATAGGGCTTATATTGGGTCCAGCAAGACGGGTCACAAAATTCTTGAGCGCGCTTACAGCCAACATGGGGCATACACCCCCATGTTTCTGCCCCAAACCGCCGAGGCCAGTTTGCTGTTGCCACTTCCTGTAGCCGAAAAAAACTACCTTTTTGGGGTTCCTTATTATGATTTCTATATATAGTTCCTTTGAAAGGTAGGTCTTTTGGGCCACAGGTATGCCATGTTGATGATCCTTCTTGATATTCTTGTGTGTGTGATGAAACCCTGGCGAGCATCATGATGGTGATCGCCGCCATGAGACTAATTCATGAGTAGCACGGACCTTGAGTGTAACAGCTCTCGTTTGAAGCATCACGCGTTATGCCAATGTCGCAGTAGTTGTTTTTGGCTAGTTCATGAGTGGGTTGCGTCCCCCAACGGATTTGAATATTTTCAGTGCTCGGTGGAACCTTCCTTCTACACTGCTTCAGTGATTCTAAAGCCAGTCAGTCGCACATCCCGAAAACTGACACTCCTAAGAGGTTTGTTTTAAATGCATTTATTGTTCCGGTTTGGGATAGGGACAACCCTAAACCCTAAGCCCTAAAATGGAGCCCTAATGTAAACCAGACCGACCCTCATCCGTCGCGAAATCGAGAGTCCTTACAGGTTCAGGGGTAGTTCTAAGTGGGGTTACTACGGTTTTTAAGCATAGTTGCCCTACTTACTTATAACCCTGCTTATAACTACCCATGAACCTCCGGGTAGTCGGGGCAGGCTCCTCTTTGACAGCCGATGAGGTGCAAGGCAGCGTGGCCCTGTAATATGGGGGCCTTAAAAATTAGAATATGGTTCCTTTAAAGGGGTCTATAAGGGCTATTATAAAGATTTAGTATAGGGGCTTTAATATTTGGAATAGGGTCTTGTGGCCCATTATGCTATAGTTATAGTAAGGAACCCCCAAAATAGTAGGGGTAATTATTTATGGCCCGTATATTACACCACACAACATGAATATTGGTAGTTCTCTAAATTCGGGCCCCTTCTAGGTTCCTAAGTAGTACGGCACCCCTATAAAAAGGACCCCGAAAGGGGCCCTGGTTTAGGAAACCACTCATACAAGGGATTAAGGGGTTCTGAATTTAGGAAGGCATTGTTGCTTCAGGCGGAGGGGCTGTATGAGCCCAAGCACTGACAGAACAAGCTACCACCATAGCCCGGCCCCAACAACACATACTACAAAACCGCAAGACGTGATCATGTCACCGCAAGTTCCAACAGCTGGAAATTCGTCCCGCCCCTTCCGCCGGAAGTCACAGACCCAGAAGGGTTTCAGGGTGTGGAGTTTTCATTTTACGTAAAGAGATGGGAGATATTGGGTCTGAGGCTGCGTTTACAGACGAGAATCAGAAGTCAGGGTTGGTTAGCCTTTGGCAGGGTGGTCCGATCGGTGGTCCCATAGGCACCGGCGTGGTCAGGTGGGATGGTCAGTCTGTAGGCACTGCTAGGCTTGGTTAGCCAGTTTGGGTGGATCCTGTAAAAAGGATCTCATGGGCACGTGTTCTGTAAGCATTAATCTATGGGAGTCAGGACCCTGCCCAAGGAAAGTAGCCCTATAACACCGTGTGCTGTATAGTCTTAAAAGATGAGTAGGTAACTGGGGTTTATATAATCCTACCATAAATGAGAAGGTTAGCCTTGTTGGGCCAGGGTTCTCAGCCCCTAAGTACTAAAAAAACAGAATGAAGCTGATATGCCCGGCTGCAGGTGGAAATCTCAACTATGCCTTCGCTGTGCGAGATGCGTCCGGCAAAGGCGTTTTCGTCAAGCAAGCGCCGGACTACATCAAGGCCCGTTTCGGGGCTAAAGGCTTTGCTTTTTTCCTGTGTGTAGGGTAGACGTTGAAGACTTGGCAACCCCCTAAAACGTCAAGCCTTTTGTGCCCATGGAGCAAAGGCCTTTAGACAATGCAAAGTTGTCGACCAATAAAGACAGCGACTGCTCTTCTTCGATGCCTAATTACTTCCGGCCCAGTTTGATGACATCCTTGACGACGACGAGGACGACCAACTGCGACGACTACCAAGACCACTACAACCTGCATGTACGAGAGCCACCACAAGAGTTAATGCATGCTGCTCATCGACTGGCAATGCTTTCCATCGTCCCCACAGCAAACAAGTGGCAGCAACAGTGCGCGGCAGAACGACAAAGGGCAGTGGAGCAAGAAGAGCACTGCCACAAGATCTACACACGCAACCGCACCCCGAGCAGCTGCAGTGTCATCATGATCGTTACGCCTGAGGTGCTGGGACCGGATGCGGCGCTCACACGCGAGCGCATGCGACTGGAGGTTCGCAGGGCCTTGTGGGGAGGTGTAGGATTCAGATTTATGAGTTGCAGCTTTAGGAGTTTAAGACTTTGCCCGTATAAAACTTGGGAATCACCTCTCTCTCTAAGCTCCCATACCGAGAGGGGCCACCCGGGCCATGAAGCAGCAAGCCAGCAAGCCAAGAGAAGCTTCAACAGAGCTTAAACCAGGAAGATATCCCAAGGTACAGGTCTATTCCGAGTGGACGCGAAGCGCCTCGGCCGCACACTTGAGGCTGACCTCTGCCTTCCACAGCACTTTTGGCTCTTCAGCTTCCAAGCCGTTCCGGTGATGCTGGTCATGTTCAGATTTAAGGTATAGGGCTTCGGCTTTGCGGTTTTGGGGGTCATCTTGTGGCACAGTCTCCTCGTTATTGCGCAGGTCGAGGTATAAACCATGAAGCCGGCAGGGCCAGGGGGCCAGGATTGCGGACTATCGTCCTAGCTCTGCGGGAGGCAACGAACCCTTAAACCCGAGTTCCCGAAAGCCCCGAGACCTTAACCGTAACCCCTAAACCCTCAACCCCTTAGCCCTATGCCCTAAAACCCAAAGCCCCTAAACCCCAAAACCGACTCTGATGAGGTCCCGATGCAGCTGCATTTTTCCCGCGGGTCTGGAAGCCTCTTGGCTCCCAGATCTGGCATTCGCGAGAGGTTAGTGAACAAGGTATGGAATTTTGCAAGGAAAATATGATGAGGTTCGGTTGCATTTGCATCTCATCAAGATCATCACCAACATCATCACCATCGTCATCCTCATCATCATCAGCAGCAGCATTATTTATCATCTTCGAGATCGTCGTCGTGTTATTCTACAGTCGGCCTCCACTGTGTCTTATCTCATTGGCCCTAAAGCCTAGGAGTCCCAAATCCCCAAAAAGGGTTGTCCGAAGGTTCGATGAAGATTCCATGGCCTTTATCATGGAGCTCTTGGACAACCACGAGCTTCTGCAGAAACACTTGTTTCAGGCTTGCTCCTGGTGTTTGGGGGTGTACGGCCTGGGCTCGAGGCTTAGGGCGTGGGCGGCCGGGCCGTTAAAGTTCTTCTAATCTGACACACTGGGGATGCCTAGGAAAGGCAGCCGGCTTGGAATAGAATCTTCGAAGTCCAACCGCAATACTTCGGGATGGGTTGCCTAAGCCCTAGAAACCCAAAAACCCCACCAAATCAAGAGCAAAGCCCTCAAGGCAACAAAGGATGCCTGTAAGACAAAGAACTGCGTGGAGACTTCCTGGCATCCTTGATGTTGGCATGAACTTGCTGCATTTCGACCAGGAAGGCTGGGGAAGTGTATTTGGCGCCGAAGTTTCCTGTCAGCTTCGATATTACTGTCTATCCCCAGGCATCTCCCTAAATCCTATAAACCCTCTTCAACGGTTTCCTTTTCTGGCATTGAGCTGCCGATGCTTTGGAGCTTCATGTGCTGAAGGTATTGTCAGACTTTTCATCCTGACCCATTCCAGGACCTCCACTTCAAGGATAATACGTCGCCGGGTTTGGGATACCGTCATTTGGATAGCCCAAACAAAAACAAGACTATGCATACCCACAAGTAGCAGGGAAGTTGTCCCTGCGCAACCAAATCTTCTAAACCCCTGCGAAAACGTAAAACCAACAAACCCTGGTTTCAAAACGAACATAGAATGTCGAAAAGGAAAGCCAACATCCGGGCCTGCGCGCGCCATGCAGGGCCATGTTGTTGAGGCTGCGGCGAGATCTTTGGGCGATTGAGTCTCGAACGCGATGAGCTAACAGAAGACGGGGTTCAGGGGCCTCGAGGAAGTTCCGTAGCATTTGGAGTGCAATTGTTTGGGCGGTGGGCTGTATCAGGATGCGGGGCTGGAATAACGCAGGCGCAGGAGAATCCTAATTCATGTAATTGCGACCCGGTGCTTCCGCCAAGGCTGCCGACATCCGAAACGCTGACCCCGGTGCGATTGAAAGCCGACACCCTACCTTTGGTTAGTAGGGAATGGAAGAATGGTAGTAATAATAGCTATAATTGAACCCCATTCTTCCATTCGCTACTAACCAAAGGCAAGACACTGAGAACCCCACACCCGCCAAGCCGAGGCATGGCACAGATGCACAGCAGGAGCCACCTGTGGAAAAGCTGCTGTTACTAAATGGGTGGTTGTCAAAATTATGGTCCTTTTTTGGGTCCCTCAAACAATACGGAACCGAATATTTAGGGTGTCGAAAAAGGGACCCTCCAGAAGCCGGGTCTAGCTTGGACCTCACATCCTCCTGCGGAAGTAGAAACATAAGTGTTGAGAACGCAGGTTGAGTGAAAGGTTCAGTGTCTAGGGAGGGCTTGAGAACAAGAGGAGATTGATGCGGTGTCTCTGTCTGGGATTGTTTAGCCAAATTTCTGCACATGAAGGGTTACAATCTCTGGGGGCTCAGGGGCCACCGAAGCCTGTTCCAGGGTGTGGCGCTTAGGATCCGGTTTCATGGATGTTGGGTTATCGGATGGAGAGGTTCCTGTTGTAGTGTGTGATCGAAGATGCAGAAGCCATGTTTCGGGATGCTGCACTCTGAAGGCAAGTCGAGGTTGGTATACCATTGCGACACACCTCCGTCTTCGATCAGAAGAGACGAGAGGTGTCATCCTAAACCCTAGGCCCTAAACCCTATCAGGTACAGTAGCTCAGAGTTCCAAGACTGAGGGTTCAGGGTTCAGGCTCGCCGAAGCACGCCCCTCAAGGCCTCAGATCGGCCGCACCCTCCTTGGGCCCCAAGGCCCTAAACACGCAAAGCCTGTAAGTACCAGGACTCACTGCTCAAAGATTTCTGGCGAAGAGTGCCAGCGCCTCTCCAAAGCCTACGAGAACCGCCTCTCGAACGGCTATTTCATGGGTTCCTTTAAGGGCTCCTTTGATGCTTCCTTCAAGGGTCCTTTAACGGTTCCTTTAAGGCTTTAAGGGCTCCTTGAAGGCTTTAGGGTTCAGAGTTAAACGGTGCCTTATTTGGGGATCCGCTTTCGAGTACAAAAGGTTCTTCAGCTGAACCCAACACAGGGCCGAAGAGATCCCACACGCCGGAGCCTAAACCCTCAGCTATTCCAAGAGTCTCCGTCGTAGTTCCCCTTTGGGGTTCTCTCATGGGAAACCAAATAGCCAGTTGGTTTAACCAAAAAAGCAGCTTTTTCTGGAGGCTTGATGCGCGACATTCAGCTGGAGCCTCTCGGCGCAACGTAGGCAAGAGATCCTCGGCCAGACCCTAAACCCCTAAACCCTAACTAAACCCATTATGGGCCATGGCCTCCTTGGGCATCTTCTTAGGGCATCGGGGGTTCGGATCTGCGAAGCTCCGGGGTTTCAGGATGTCGGGCTTTGGGCAAGTTTTTGTCGAACAGACGCTCACTATAGGGG
This sequence comes from Symbiodinium sp. clade A Y106, assembly GCA_003297005.1. Taxonomy (NCBI): domain Eukaryota; class Dinophyceae; order Suessiales; family Symbiodiniaceae; genus Symbiodinium; species Symbiodinium sp. clade A. Next base: position 120,803 of record BGNK01000244.1, on the reverse strand, counting down.
CCTAAATAACTACCAATACTATTTTGGGGGCTCCTTATTATAACTGTAGTGTAATGGGCGCATAACCCTATTCTAATTATTAAGGCCCCTATGTCACGCAGATCGAAACGTCGTGCCCAAGATCCCAAGTCCATGTCAAGCCCAGGTGAAGTACTAGCCGAGAGGCTTTGGACCTTGGCCCATCTTGCCTCACACAAAGTGCCAAATGAAGCATTATAGATTGAAATTAGAAGAGTAACAACTTAATAAGGAGGGAATAGAGATAATAACGCCCTACTTTCGGAACCTCAGAGGCCTGAGAGCTGGCCTTCGCCCTGGACCTCCAGCCCAGAAGCCTGGCGAGCCCCTGTAAGTGCTTTGAAACTAGCGTTTAGGGCCGAAAACAGGGGCCTTAATGATTACCTATACTATTTTGGGGGCTCCTTATTATAAACATGCTGACATATACCCCAGAACCCTTTTCTCGCTATTGCCCCTGGAAGGTTCGACTCAGCCTGATATCCCAATATTCTATTACCAGACCACCATAAAGCCTCTCGGGCCGTTCTCGGCCCAGGTTTGTTTTCTCCAAGTGCTACCGAGAAGATGAGCGAGCAGAGCCTCGCTTGTCGAGCATTCGGGGGAGACGTTAGATTTCCATCGTAGAATCTATACATACATCCACACACAAACGTACATACACGCATACATACTTACTGCGTACTTACATACTTACATACATGCATGCATGCAGACTCACATACATACATATGCATCTTGGCCCGTGCGTGTGGATAACGTCTTTGCAAGGATAGATGCATGTCCACATTTGCATCTGCCCAGAGTAGTAGGCATGGATGTATGAATGAATGTGTGTGCAAATGTGTGTGTGTGTGCATAACTGAGTCGTAACGTTGGTAAAAGCCATACCTGCAAGTATTGTGGCGATTGAAATACTTGTGATGACCATAGCCGGGCATGCGGGACTTCCGCGCACTGAGGGCTTGGGTGGATGAGAGGGCGTAGGACGTTCAGAAGTTCAATGCAAGCGAGAACCCAACCAGCCTGGTGGTACAGGGCCTATAGGGCCAGCAAGTTTGGGCGAGGAGTTCTGGGATTAGATTTGGATTTGGAAACTTCATTGGACCTTGAAGGCTTCATGGTTGAATGATTTCAGCCTTCTTGGGGCTGTGCATTCTTAGACTTTGACTTGTGATTTAGTACGATACCGGGCTGCTTCTTATTTGTTGTAGCCTATAAGTATGGGGCTCAAGCTTCGGAGTTCAGGTTGTCTGGATCTGGGATTGGTGGGATGGCTGCTTTGATGTTGCTTGAGGTTTAGGGTTCAGGGGTTGGGGGACTACATAGAGGTGGCTTGTCCAAAGTTCCTTCTTGAAGATGTCCCTAGATCTTACGCAAGTGGCATACCCCTTCGATAGAGGGGTGGGGGGGGTTGTTGTTCTTCTCCATTTTGGAGAACAACAACCCGCCTTGTTGTTCCCCCCTTCTTGACAGAACAAC
>BGNK01000244.1:89254-102143 GCA_003297005.1 Symbiodinium sp. clade A Y106 | reverse complement strand
CAAGGAACGAGGCCTCGTCTCGACAGCTTCCTGTCAGGCACCCAAGTTCAGAAGACGGCCAACTGACGACTGGAACTGCTCCTTGGTTTGCTTCGTGCTGCAGGTCCTCTTGTAAACAAGAGCATGGGCGGGAGAAAAACACTGAGGCACAGTCGGCGCGCCATCCGCTAGTTTTGCAACACCAGGAGTGACCCAAGTACTGCTCCTTCCACCGCGCGGACTGGTGGAAACCCTACCGCTTACCGCGTTGCTGTCTTGTGCGACGTTAGCTGCGAGGCCCGGGAATTGGGACCCGGCCGACCACAGAGGCTCTAGGCTGGGGCGCACGCAATTACCGAGTCAGCCAGCCTGTTGGAAATGCGAACAGGAAAGGAGCCTGTTGCGAGCCTCTGGAGTTTGCACCCCTGGCCTGGTTAGCACAGCTACACTGCCTTCTGTGATCCGTGGCGGCTACACAGCCAACAAAAGCATCACCAACAACAACAACAACCACAACACCAACAACAACAGCAGCAGCAACAGCAACAACCACAACAACAACACCATCAACAGCACCAGCAACAGCAACAGCAACAGCAACACCAACAACAGCACCACCAACACCAACAGCACCAGCAACAGCAATAGCTACAACGACAACCAACGACAACAACATCAAACACAACCACAAAAGCGACCACAACAATGACAACCCTTATGCACAACACTGTTCCCAATGTTTTTTTCGAGCCTCTACGACCCAGCGACAAGGATATTGCTGATGATGACGGTGATGATGGCCATAGTCAGGATGGTGATGATGATGATGGTGATGATGGCGGTGATTGCGTTACCTGAGTGGCTGACATCCCAAAGGATAAACGGAATCTCACAGTGTGGTGTTCGAACCGGGTGACGCCAGAGCTTGATCCTAGTTGGAGTTGGGAGCTGCAGTTATCGGCGTTTTTTGTCTCGGCTGTTTGCAGTGTGAGATGGCATGGGTGAGTCTGATGGTGAGAAGGTCGTTCCTGGCATCGTGTTGTCCAGAGTTGGCAGTGCGAATTCGGATTACCTGGCATTTGAAAGGGTCTACAGTAGGACGGAAGAGGTCAGGGGAATGGAAGAAACCAGCACATGTGAATGATGTATCGGGATCCTGGTTCTCCTGTACAACAATGCCCCGAGGACGATGCGGTGAAGGCTGGACAATTCGAGATCTCGGTCCTGCGTCACGCTCACAGGGGTCATCGCTGCAGATATCGCAAGAGCTCGAACCCCTGAACCTTTCTGTGTTTGCTTGAAGCAGTTTAGTGGGCTTGCTTAGTTGTCCAAGCTACGTCCTGCGTATTGTTGGCCTTACTTAACCTGACTATGATTCGCCACATCGTGCAAGCAGCATAGCCGAAAAGGTTTCAGGCTTGTTTCAGGCCAGCAGGAAAACCGCGAAAGCCGTCGATGCCTTGCAGGCTACCCAACAAAGCCAAGCAAGCATATTACTCATTACTCGGTTCTACTACAGAGCCTGAGGTTTAGCTACAGTATATACATCCCAACTCTTCGAATTCTGCAGTGCTAAACTCTCAGGCGAACCAAGGGGACGAAAATAACTCTGCGATTCCTACATATACCGCAGGGGTTTCAATACTTGCCAATACTATTTGGACTGTTCCTTGTTTTAACCACAAAGTACAATTTACCCAAAGTGCTATTCTAATTTTCGGGATCTTGTATGAAACGCTAAGCTCCCTGACTCCTGAACCCCACAGATGTCCCACCCTAAGTAGACCTTTGAATTTGGTCCAGACCCCGCTGGAGCAAGCAGTCCAAATAAATCCCAGCAGAGCTTATACCCTAAACCCTTAAATCCCAATCCCACACCCCCAAACTCTCACCCAGCAAAGCCAGGCCAGCTGGGCCCACTAAACCCTTAAACCGCTAAGCCCTTAACACCCCTCCTAGAGCCCATGACCCCTTAAGCCCCTGAATCCCTAATTGAACCCTTAAAACCACCCAAAAATCACCCCGAAAACCCGTAAAGCATTCGGGAGGCCGCCGCGGAGAAGAGCGCATTGGCCGTGGGCGTAGCCTGCGTCCGTCAGCTCCCGGGCTCGGGTTTTGCAGGGTTTCGGGTTTAGAAGCTTGGGTTTAGGGTTTAGGGGTTAAGAAGTTTGGGTTTGGGGGTTCAGGGCTTTGGGTTTAGATGGGTTTAGGGTTTCGGCAGGGTTTGGAGAAAAGGATTCTTTTAGAGAGTATGTTAGGACTGCTTGTAGGGGTTCCTACAATGCCACGAAAATCCCAAGCGGTTTAGAGTTCGGGGTTCAAGAGCCGACGCATCAGCCGAGGTTTCGTCAGGGCATGGCCGCACTGATCCTTGGCTCTCTACTTGGAGGTTCATGGGTAGCTATAAGTAGGGTTGTAAGTAGGGTAACTATACTTATAACCCATATTAGGGGACTTATAACCCCACTTCCCCTGAACCTCCAAGTAGGCTTCACAGCCGTAGTTGCGGAGTAGATCTCACCGAGGATGGATGCGCTTGGCCAGTTTGACACCGACCAACCCAGCAAGTGAGCGGCCGGGCAAGAGCGGCACGGTGTGTTGGAGCAGATGATGGGCAGATTGTATGGCAAAATGTAATTACTATAATATACAAGCTTGTATTATAAGCCGCAAGAAGCTATACAAAAAATGCTGTAGAACCCCACAGTTCCTAGGCTCAGAAGTGTAGACTCCACATGGTTACCGTTTCCGTTTGCTGATGTCTTAGATACAGTTCTCGTGCCTTGAGTTTTTTGACGGAATCTGACGACGATGTTTGAAAGTGTCGAGATTAGCCTGATTGTGGCATTATGATGAATTTGAGCATGCAGTCGAGCATGATCGTGATGATTCTGGGCATATCCATAAATATCGTCAAGCTCACCGAGAGGTGGAATCTGGGTTCTACGTCTGAAGCAAGCTCAAATTGCCTTTGCACTTACACTCTAAGGCAAGCCATGCCCCAAAGGTTCAGTTTTTGACACCCAAGGTCATTGTGCGCTGCAAGCCCAAGTACCGGAAACCATATAGCATCTAACTCTCATGCACCAACTCTCATGCATCGCTATCGCCGGAATTCAAGCCCCACCCCGAAGCTGCGATCCAAAAATCGAAACGCAATGATTTGGGCACTTAGATCAATACCTAAGCCCTAAACCTTAGCTTCCGTCGACGTGCTTGCGAACCCGAGAAACTTCGTCTGGCAGAGTCCGAGTTGCGAGAGCATAAACCTTAGCTTCTGCGGTCCTCAGTGGGCCCGAAACCTGACCGTCAGCCTTCGAAGCGCGAGGAAAAGAAGCCTCTGGGTCTTTTTGGACTTAGGCTTTCGGCTTTTTAGGGTTTATACGGTTTGTTTAGGGTTTCACGAGAAGGCCTTGCTGAGGAGTGTTCGCTGGCACACAATCCAACGCCCATGCTGCAAAACGGGTTTCACGGTTTGGGGTTGAGGGTTTCGGGCTTAGGCTTTCACGCTTTGGAGATTTATGATTAAGGGGTGGAGGTGGAGGGGTCATTATGCTGTGTCATCGGGGGTGTAGCCAGGAAGAAGGGAAGTGGGCTTGATGTGAAGCAAACTATTGTCCGAAGGCCTATGGCCTCGAATCGAACAATCGGGAAATCATAGGGACCCTTAGGGCGTTAGGGCCAGGGGGGGTAGGGGACTATGCCCCCTACCCCCCCTCCCCCTACCCCTCTCAGGGTCCCTATGACAGTCGATATGCTCAGTTGGTGCATTGTAGGCCGGACACTTCTACCGAGCAACCCTGCCACTGTGCAAAAACCCTCCCCCGAAACACGCCTGCACAGACGCGTCTGCACGTCTATTAGCGTAGTTGGGGATTGAGCTGGTGAACTCGAAGTGGGGGGCCTTCTTGGGTTTTTGGCTATTTCGTTTATACGGCATACGCATCTTGCCCGCAGACTAGTGCGGACAGGTGGCTAAGCAAAGCATACGAATTCTGAAAAAAAAGAATGACATCGGAAACATTGCTGCTTTATTCCAAAGACACATCGGTGGTTCAGGTTCAGGGCAGCAGCTCTAAATTCTTACCCAGGCCTGCTTCCACTGTACCTGCCCTTTTCTGGGGTGCTTGGACACACGGAAGACCTGGTATGGTCTTTGGTGGGGCCATCAAAGCAGTGGTCGAATTCAGCTCCCGCAAGGTGCTTCCACAAAAACCCCTCGATTCTCCGAGACCGCCGGAGCTCGCAGAACCCCGGAATCCCCAACTCAGAGGCTCGAAAGGCCCAAGAGGCTCCCACAACCCTCATGAAACGATTGTGCAGGGCTGGGAAAGTGTAGGGGTTTGGGGCCTTTGGGTTTAGAGGGGGAGGATGGAGACATAGAAGTTGTTTGTGGTGATGTTGCAACCCGGCATCCTAGATAGGCACCCCCCCTCACACCATTGAGTGTGCTGGGGTGCCGCTCCTTCCGCTGCTCGGCGATACGCCCTAAACCCCCACACCCTAAACCCCAAACCATATGCCTCCTCGCCTGGACGGTCCGAGTGTGAGCGCCGAAACCCCAAACCTTCAGCCCCCAAGCCTAAAAAAAGCGTGTGGTCACCTCAAGCTGAACAGGCGGCCATCGGAGTCTCTGAGCACGCAGCAAGAGCCCCAGCAGATACTTAATGGAGCATGTAGTTCAATTAAAATAATTCCTAAAAATCTATATTCGGACGTTAGCAATATGAATTTTGCGAACAGTGGCAACAGAGGGGCCTGAATAATGAAAATTTTGCTTTGGCGTATATTGTCGTAAGAGTGTGAAGGGAAATAGCGTTGGTAGCTCTTTAGGCCATCTGCTTACCTTTGGTTAGTAGGGAATGGAGGAATGGGGTACAATTATAACTACTATTACTACCATTCTTCCATTCCCTACGACCCAAAGGTAGGTTTGTTGGACATGGTCGTCGTAGTAGTCGTCAGGCGCTACAGCGGATGTCCGTCCTCGACCACGCAGCACAGTATCACACAGTGCTCTCGCAGGTGGCACCAACAGAAGCAGGGTAGCATTATAGTATAATTATAGATCATCACAGTGTATATATATATATATACATATAGTGCAGACTATATTATAGTATAGATCATCACAGTGTAATGAGTATAGGGCAGACGATTTCTAGAATCCTTGTGGTCTGAAGCCCGAACAACTAGAAGTTCTGCCTCCGGCTATCCCGCACTGCCTCCTGCAACTTCATAAGTAAGTCTGTCTGCCACCCCGGCCGCGACATTCTGCACACAAGGAGCGCAAAGAAGAGAAGGGCATGAGGGGCATGATTGAACACGCCAAGAGAGAGAGAGAGAGGGAGGGAGGGAGGGAGGGAGGGAGGNGCTGTGCCACGACAGCCGCACAGGAAAGGGGGAGAGAGAGGGAAAGGGGGGAGGGGGGCGAGAGAGCGAAGGGGGGGAGGGGGGGAGGGAGGGGTGGGGGGGGGGGGGGGGGGGGGGGAGGGAGGGAGAGAGGGAGAGAGGGAGAGAGATAGAGAGATAGAGAGATAGAGAGAGAGCGAGGAAGGCAGGGAGGGAGGGAGGGAGGGATGGAGAGCGAGATGGAGAGATAGAGAGCGAGGGAGGGAGGGAGGGATGGAGAGAGAGAGAGAGAGAGCGAGCGAGAGACGAAATGCTGCTTCGTCGTCCCACGAAGACCGCAAGAAGGAATCCCAACCAGGGTGCCAGCGGTCAGCACATTTGCACGTCCCTATAATGCGCCACAATACCCTATAATACCCTATACATACTAGAATATTTTATAATATATATATATATATATATGTGTGTATATATATATATAGACATAAAAAAACATCCTATATTACACTAAAATATACCATAGCATATACTACAGTGCCTTATAATATACTTTAAGATACCCTTATATATATATACATACATACATACATACATACTGCAATATACCACATTTAGCGCCCCTGCCGTTGCAACCCAAGGCAAAGTCCGCAAAAAGCTCCTCAGGCGGGAGAACCCAGGAAAGGTCGGCGTCGGAGTCCGGATTTTTGTTAGGGCTTTTAGGGGTATATAAGGGTCTTTAGGGTGTCGGGGTTTATTATAGGGGTTTGGGGTTTTTTTAAAGGGTTTTGGGGTTTATTGTAGGGGTTTTTTGGGGGGTGTTTAGTGCTTTCGAGAGGTTTTATAAGGATTTATAGGGATTTGGAGGGATCTTTAGGGGTTTGGGTTTTGTATGGTTTTAGGGTTTAGGTTTTAGGGGTCTTTAGGGGCTTGGGGGATTTAAGGGAGGTTTATAGTGGGTTAGGGGGGTTTATAGGGGTTCATAGGGGTTGAGGGTATACGGTTTAGGGTTGAAGGTTTTGGTTGTCAGGCTTCTTGGCTTGGCAAATTTTGGAGTTCACGTTGCAGATTTCTTGCCGTTGCTCGCTCATGGGCATAAGCCGCTTACTCATGGGGCTCTGTGCATGTTACGATTAATTCTGGATTTCCGTAGTGGGTCTTGCAGGTGTGGTGAACCTGCGAAGCGATTTCTACCCTAAAATCTAAGACCGTGCAGCCCTAAGGACTTGAACCACAAAAAATTTGAAACCCACGCGCCCCGAAGCTCCACAGCCACCATAAGAACCCTGCCATGGCAAAGCCCTACAGCCCTTAAGCATCGAAGCCCGATGCCCTAAGAGCCTTCAAGCCCTCAAGGACCACGGGCCTAAAACCACTCACAGAGATTTGTATGTCCCTTAACTGATGGATAGTACCCTAACAGTACCCCAACTGTACCCTACACCTTAAAACCCTTGCAGGAACCTTGGTAAGAACTACCGAAAAAAGTAAGCCTTCAAAGTAACCTTGAAAGGAACCGTCGAAGGAGCCCTGAAACGAAGCCTTAAAAGGAGCCTTTCATGGAACCCTTAGAGGCGACCTTTCAAAGTAACCCGAGCTCAGGCCCATGGCCGTGCACCAGAGAGGAGGCCCCAGGGTTTGCCACCTTTCTACTGGGCCCCTTGGCTTGGACTTGGGGTTTAGGGAAGAAGGGGTTTGGGGATGAGGGGTTTACGGTTTGGGGTTTAAGGATTAGGGTTTAGGGTTTAGGGGTTTATGGGTGGCCGGCACCTCAGTCCGTGCTGAAAAGGGGTTTATGGGTTTGGGGGATTAAGGGTTTAGGTTTGAGTGGTTTAGGGTTTAAGGGTTTGGGTTTGAGTGGTTTAGGGATTAAGGGTTAAGGGGTTTAGGGGCTTAGCGGTTTAAGGGGTTAGGGGTTAGGGATTAAGGGTTTAGGATTCAGGGGTTTAAGGGTAAGTTTTGGGAGTAAGGGTTTCGTGCTTTAGGGGTTTAGGGGTAAGTTTGGGGATTAAGGGTTTAGTGGCTTAAGGGTTTGGGGATTAGGGAGTAGGATTGAGTGATTAGGCTTTAAGAGCTTCAAGTTTTGCGGACTAGGGAGTAGAGTTTAGGGATTAGGCTTTCAGGGTTTAGGGATTAGCTAGGGTTTCATGATTTCGGGTTGAGGATTTGAGGTGGAGGTTCATGCTGGGTTTGCAGAAACGGTTGGCACTGCGTTCTCGAGGAGGTCGCAGTAGATGTTGCCGGGTTTTAAGTGTTAGAGTGGTTTGGGGTTTCGGGGCCGTTTGGCTTCTGAGGGGGCGCTTGCGGATTAAATCGGTTTCGGTAAATAGGGGCACTGATGATCGACAGAATCTTGCATTGCGGTACAAACCCTAACCTGCTGGGTCCATAGTTTGACCCTTACACTACCAGAACTTGGCCCATCAACATAAGGGGAGGTGGTGGAAGGGGCCGGGGGCTGAACAGGTGTTGATTTTAGGCTTATTGGGCTGAAGGGCTGCTTTCAGGGGTTCTTCTTTCGGGTTTCAGGTGGTTGAATTCTAAGTGGCATTACGTTGTGCACTCCATGCCTGGCTGTCTCTTCCTACTTTGTACGTGGCTGGGTTCTTTCGCATGGCATGCTTGTATCTTTGATGTGCGTTTTGATGGATTCAGGGCTGACAGGGTTTAGAGTTTAGGGTTTCTCTTTCTTAAGGCTGAAGAAAGAGAGAGGTGCTTAAAATTATATAGGTGATTGGCGTATGTTGTGGCCGTAGCTGGTCACGAGGACACCCTGAACCCGAAACCCTAAACAAGGGTTTGCACTGTTGTGCACATAGGTCGCAGCGTGCAAGTCGTCACCGGTGTGGCTGAAGGAAACTGACAAGCTTCAGTATGAACCCGGGCCCGCTTTAATGGATTTTAGCTTGAGTTACCATAATAGGGGTCTATAGCAAACCGTATGGTTTCCTTATCATGGTATCTTTAACTAGGTTCCTCAACAAGAGCCCAGCATCAATCAGGACAATGAGCCTTCAGCTTTAAATACGGGTGGTTCTTAGCCGCAGTATAGTACCTTCCGATTTGTTCGATTCCTGGAAATCCTCACCCCTGAACTCCACATTAAATCCTAAACCTTAAATTCATCAATCCTAAACCCGAATTTCATACATCCTAAACCTTAAATTCATAAATCCCAAACCCTAAATTCATAAAGCCTAAACCCTAAAGGCCCCAAAGTTCTCATGTGCAATTTCTCGGCCAAGGTTCCGACTGTCGATCGAATCTCCGAGTTTGAGGCAAGCTGCCCCCTTCAAGGTTTCAATGGGGATTTCAGAAGAAAAAAGGGGTACCTTTTTAGGGGTCTTTATAATGAGGATCCTACTACTTGGGGTCCTATATTAGGGTCCCCTATTTTATGAAACTCCCAAACTCGGATTGCACAGGGACCGTAGGTTGGTTTAGTTTAGAGGATGTCGGTCCCAACAGAATGAAGGCGGGTTTTGCACGCTTTGTTTGTGCGTGGGTGACTTGAGCATTGTGGACCTTGGGTCGGAAGCAAGGACCGTTTTGTGGTGCGGCTCAACAGGGCCGGGCTATCGGTGAATCCTAAGGACGAACATGTCGGTGTAGAGCTCCGCCTCTTTCGGGTGCTGCTCAACTTCTATGGTTGATGGACACCAGGTGGTCCGCGAGTCTTGAACCCTGCGCGGAACACGTATCTTGAAAACTGCAGAACGTATAAAAAGGACCATAAAGGGACCCTAATCAAGAGAACTACCCAAACGCCAGTTCATATTCAGAGCAGGTGTCCGGATCCTGCGGGGAGCTCGTCACGAAGACCGGCCACTACCAGGCGAAATAATTGGGCCAAGATTGTTCTCCTTCCACTACCCATTTTTTGTCAGAAAGGGCTACTCTCTTTTTCGTAGGGTCCCTACAAATTCTACATTAGGGTTCATACTAAGAACTTACAAAAAGGTGGGCTATGGTATTTACAGGCATTCATTCTGAATCCATGCACCTGGTCACAAAACCTCTGAAGCAGCAAGGTTAGAGCTTGCTGAAGCCATCCATGCTACCTCCGAAAGTTCGCGAGTTGCTACTGTGCTTTTGTGGCCCATGCGGCAAGGTTTCCTGCTAAAGAAAATCCAAATTTTCAGTATGCATCATGCAACGGAGAGTGGTTAGCACCCTGCTGTCTGTCAATGCCCTTTCAGTGATTAGCGAGCAAACCATGTTCACTTAACATGTGGGTGGTTGTCAGAATTAGGGTCCCTTTTTGGGTACCCTAAATAATAGGTGCCGTACTGTATTAGGGACCCAATCAAAAAGGGACCCTAATTTTGACAACAACCCATGTCGCAGAGTATGGCGTCCAGGAAGCTGGTGCCCTGCAGATCGCGGGCACGATGCGGATGGCAGCAAGACTCAGTGGAATTCGCCAATGATGCACTATGAACCGAAAAAACCCTAAACCCCAAACCCTAAATGCCCTAAACCCTAAACCCTAAATGCCCGAAACCCCAAACCCCAAACCCTGAACCCCAAATGCCCTAAACGCTAAACCCTCAAGGCCCTAACCTTAAATGCCCTAAACCCTAAACCCTAAAGGCCCTAGACCTTAAACCCTAAAGGCCCTAAACCCTAAACCTTAAATGCCCTAAACCCTAAACCCTAAAGGCCCTAGACCTTAAACCCTAAAGGCCCTGAACCCTAAACCTTAAATGCCCTAAACCCTAAACCCTAAAGGCCCTAGACCTTAAACCCTAAATGCCAAAAACCCTAAACCTCAAATGCCCTAAACCCTAAACCCTAAAGGCCCTAGACCTTAAACCCTAAAGGCCCTAAACCCTAAACCCTAAAGGCCCTAGACCTTAAACCCTAAATGCCCTAAACCCTAAACCCTAAAGGCCCTAAACCTTAAATGCCCTAAACCCTAAACCCTAAAGGCCCTAAAGGCCCTAGACCTATGGGACTCTTGGACTTACGAAAGACTCAACGAGCCTGAGGCGACCGAAGCGACCGAGGCAGAACTCGCAACTTAGAAAACGACCGCCTTTGGTCGAAGTCGAAGAAAGTTAGGGTCCCTTTTGGGGTACCCTAAATATTAGGAACCCGAAATTGGAAAACTACCCATTCGGCTTTCTGGGGTCTGCAGCTTCAGCTTGCTTGTCCTACCTTTGGTTAGTAGGGAATGGAAGAATGGTAGTAATAGTAGTTAGAATTGTACCCCATTCCTCCATTCCCTACTAACCAAAGGTAGGTTGCTGGAACATCACCCTTTGATCCAGCAGAATTTGCCGAAACGAAGCAGGCAGAAGCCAGGATACCCAGGCTCCAAGACTTTCACTCCCAGGCTGCTGGAGGCTTGTACCTCTGGACCTTGCAGATTGCAGGAGCCTCGGGAGAACACTCCGGTTTCAGGAAGGCGATGGTCACGTGAACTTCAAAACTAGTGCGCACGCGGATCCACAGATTACACCGAAGGCTAAGAGACCAGAGGTCAGGATCTATCAATCTAGGACTGAGCATGCGAAGGCGAGAGATTGTGACTAATCTAGGGGCCTCAATAATTACCTATACTGTTTTTGGGTTTCCTTGTCATAGTATAATCGGCCCCAAAGCCCCATCTAATTATTAAGGCCCTTATACGGAATCCTTATAATAGCCCTTTTCGTAGCCCTTATAGACCCCTTCAAAGGAACCTTATTCTAATTATTAAGGCCACTAAAGTAGGCGGGTCGGCTTTTCCTAAGCTTGTACTCGGATCGGGCAGTGAGAAAGTCCTGGCTTAGGTCGGGCGCTGCGATTTCGGGCTCTTTAAGGAAACCCTAAACCCGAAGACCTTAGGGGTTTAGGGCTTCAGGGCTTAGGGAACAGAATGGAGCGGGAGTGTCGCTGAATTGGGTGCTGTTAGGGTTAGGGTTCAGGGCTTAGGGAACAGAATGGGGATGTAGCGGCAACTCAGTTGATGCTGCGAAGCAGAATGCGATATACTTTGAGGCTTTAGTAATTACCTATACATAGTATAGTATAATATACCCCAAAACCCTATTCCAAATATTAAGGCGCCTATATTAGTTGACAAATGATAATCCAGGTCTCAGGTTCGATCGAAGGGCAGGGTTCAGAGAGTGGTTTCCCTTTATTTGCAATCCCCCAATTCAGTAGGAACAAAGCATCTTTCTGTTTCACAGAACCTGTTCTTAATGTGCGTCGGAGAGGGGTGTGTGTGTGTGTGTTATGGGTTTCCATTTCAATCTTGTCCCTTAGGTTCCTGAGAAAGAGTCCACAGCTTCGTCTTGGTAGTGCGTTGTTAAGAGCCTGTTTCAAAGACTCTTCAACCTCTCTTTACTATCCCTAAACCCTAAACCCCTAAACCGAGTTCATATCAGAGTCTTTTCCGGCAGCCAATCTCTAAGCAGCTTCACTGCCATGATCCCCATGGTTCTCGCGTGACAAAGCTCTAAGCCCGAGAGAGGCCGGTACATCGGACACCTCACTGGGTTCTTGTCAAGGGGTTTAGTTTAAGCATGATCAGGATCTAACAGGATCTATAGTAATATGATTTCCGTATTATGGTACATAACTTAAACTAGATCTCTCAACGAGAACCCAGCTAAGGTGCAGCAATGTGCGGAAAGGCCCGAGGCAGCCACGGCTACGGGGGATGAGGGGCTCGGGAACACTCGGACAAAGAGACCAGCATAGCAAGGTGTTACACTTCTTCCTAGGACCTGGAGTAGGCCCTTATTCCCTTCTTTAGGGTTTAGGTTCTCTTATAACCCCCTTTAGCCCAAAAAGGGCACCCTTTTTATTCCTAGGTTACTCTTGGGTCTAGCTTCCGATGCTCAATTACAGAAGTGTGCTCGCATTTCCGTTGATGGTCAGGTAGGCTCGAGGACTCGATGTAGAAGTTCTCGACGTCGTCGTTGTCGGTGTTAGCATACAACTCCGGAATCCCCAGCCCCAAACTGCATGGCTAAGATGTAGCCTATCTATGGGAGCTTCTGAAAGGCAACCTATAAGGGGTAGCATCTTTTGATGCACACCTAATCGAGAGCCCGTGATTACACAAGGCGTTCACCAATTTTTAAGCTGAAGCCAGACCCAAAGCAGCATGACTTTCAAACACCCGCAGATACGCGGTGCTAAGCCTGGGTTTAGGGTTTAGGGATCCTGGAAGGGATCCGCAGATACACCTTGCTAAGCCTGCAGCTCTTGAGCCGAAGGGCAAAGAGTCGGAACATTAAAGAACCATAGAGGCCAATGATTTACGAAGGCTTTCTTGTACTCTGTTCTTGCATTGGGAGGTGGTGATGTTCCAATTTTCCGGCTTCTACTCGTCATGCTGTAAACCCAACAAGAACTCTCTCAGCCGGCATTCTTAGACCCTTCAACAAATGCTGGCTCGAGCTATTCGGCAAGGCAGCACGTCGGCCGGCTCTTTCGCTCGATCTTGTGGTGCCATGAAGTCCTGGCGCGCGGTGCTCCTCGCGATGCTCGCATTCATCCTGGCCGGTCATCTCCAGGGATGCGAGGAAGAGACCGCCCCGGTCGAGGACACAGACGACCACGG
>BGNK01000244.1:73519-87202 GCA_003297005.1 Symbiodinium sp. clade A Y106 | reverse complement strand
ACGGAGGTGGTGGTTTCTTGCACAACCGAAGAACAGATGGGAGGCCTCGGCAATCGGACCTGGTTTTGCAAACGCAAGCTCAAGCTTCGACCCCACCCAACCAGGAATCTCTGAAACCCCAAAACCCTAAAGACCCTACTCCGGTCCAGGCAAGGGGCTCCCCATAGCTTTGGAGGGCGGCAAGTGGAGTTTGTCGACATNAGCGGCAGCTTTTGAGCACAGTATCGGCATCTCAGTTCGATGTGCACGTATCTGGACATGCATTTCGGCACCCTCAACCCCAATCCCTAATCTACAAAGTGCTCAAGCCGTCTGGAACAGAGTGGAGGTTTCTTGCACAACCGAAGAACAGATGGGAGGCCTCGGCAATCGGACCTGGTTTTGCAAACGCAAGCTTAAGCTTCGACCCCACCCAACCAGGAATCTCTGAAACCCCAAAACCCTAAAGACCCTACTCCGGTCCAGGCAAGGGGCTCCCCATAGCTTTGGAGGGCGGCAAGTGGAGTTTGTCGACATNTCGACCCCACCCAACCAGGAATCTCTGAAACCCCAAAACCCTAAAGACCCTACTCCGGTCCAGGCAAGGGGCTCCCCATAGCTTTGGAGGGCGGCAAGTGGAGTTTGTCGACATTTCACATCCAAGCCTTTCCAAAGCCATGGACAACTTCTGGTGCACTGTCAGTGATGGAAAAGGCTTATGCACATGCAGCTAGACGGATCTGCTGGTGTAGCTGCTTGTTAAGATCGTTGGTTCGGCTTGGCATTGAGACCTTTGCAAGTCTTACATCCCTAAAGCCTAAACCGAGTAAGGGTCTAATATCATATAGCGGCCTGAATAATTTCCAATGCTATTTTGGTGGTTCCTTATTATAGCATCAGTATAATGGGCCCCAAAACCCTATTCTAATTATTAAGGCCCCTATATTAAGCCTCCGAATCTTCGGCTTGGGGTGTTGGATTTGGGACTTACGGCTTACGAGTTTTATGCCGAGGGTTGATCAGGGTTTAGGGCGGCTAGATCAAGGCTGCAGAAAAGGAAGTGTGTTTTGTATTGGACAATGCATCGCATTCGGGTGCTTACATAAATCATGCAGCACCCCAGACCCTCATTTGCAGGGTGGTTGATCATTAGGATGCGGGCTGCGAGGTCGTCGTCCCAAGCCTGTTGCACCCTGCCTCGCGACCCTTAGTCCCCCGTCTGTGTAGAAAGACTGAAGCTTGCTCTCTCATGCCTGCGCTTTGTGCCTGCGGTTAGAGGTCCACTTCGGCCTTCAGGGCACGGACCATGCCGGCAGCTTAGGGCCATTTTCACCGCCTCCAGGGCCACTCTGGAAGAACTCACCTCTGTAACCATTGATATTGGGGGAGCTAAGGAGCCAGGGATTATGATAATCCTTATTAAGGAGCTAAAGAGCCAAGGGAACCCCCAAAGAAACTGGTTAGGCTTAGGTATTTAGGTGTTTAGCTAAGCGGGGTTCTGGATAGAAGAGACATGATCAGACTGCCGTTCGCTACTTTTGAGAGTTGGCTAGCTTGCGTCATGCATCGCGGTCTGGAAACATGTCTGCAGAAGCCATCCACCAAAAAATCCTCCATGAAGACTTCAATGGACAAGTCGCTGCATCCTGAAATCCGGATCCTTGCAAGACTCTCCAACTTGTCCCAAACAGGCTGCGCCCTAAATGTCTGCCTGAAAGCGCAAAGTTCCAAAGCCAGACCTTCGCGTCCTCAATCATGCAGGCGTTCGAAAGCAAGCCGACACCCCAAGGTAGTAATATAGGGGCCTTGATAATTAGAATAGGGTTTTGGCGCATATTATTCTATAATTACAATAAGGAGCCTCCAAAATAGTATAGGTAATTATTCAGGCCCCTATACTATGTAGAAGGATTTGTCGTGAGATTGGCGCACGAGCTGGCGCCAATTACCAGAGAGCACTATGCATTCATGCACCAAAGTCTGGTCACTGCCAACCTTCCCTGGGAGATTAAACTGTCCATACTGCTGTGTGTTGGCAGGGGTGCGTTAGTTCTCCAGGCAGCTGAAGAATGCAAGGCTTTCGAGTTTAGTTGAGCTTAGAGGGGTGTCGAAAAGAACCTGAGCCTTAAACCGTACGCAGCAGCACATGACTCAATGAAGTCTGCCGCCGACCTAACATCCTTACCTGTTTTAGCCGAGTTGCGACACTCTAAATGATACTATACCCTGTTATACTATACTACAACAATATACTACATTACCCCCTAAACCCCCGAAACCCTAAACCCAAAGCCCTAAATCCCTCACCTGGGCTTTCGGGTAGACCGCCTTCGCCTCCCAGCGCAGCCAGGCCCGGCCCTGGCGTTTCGTGAGCGCTTTGAGGTGTACCAGGCACCCTCTGATGTCACGGCTTTCTAAAAGGCTGCTAATAGGTTTAGGGGCTTAGGGTTTAGTTTAGGTTAGGGTTACCAGGCGTCCTTGCGTGCAAGCCGGCAGCAAAAGGGTCCAGGGTCCCTTTTAAATTCCCCTGAGCCCCCAAACTCTCTTCCCCTGAAACCTGATAGTTAACACTGGAGTCGTAAACTCTTCAACGCTGCAGCCCGAAAATGCCACAGGTCCCGCGATGACGGCCCATGGTTATCTCGACCAGGTGGTGATCTGCCGATTGCTGTGGGTGACTTCATCCACTGCGAGGTCGGGCTTCTGGGGTGTGCGGCTTAGTAGCTGAGTGGATACACTTTACACTTTTTGGGATAATATGACCCACCATAAAGCTAGAAAAGTGTACACTTTTTGTGGCTTATGAACTCAGCAACTAAGGGGTGTCAGGGCTCGGAAGTTCAGGTTCCAGGGATATTATCTAAATCTAAGACGAGTCATCAGTATGCGCGCAAAATGTTGCGAATGACAATTGGCAAAGACTTCTTTGCAATAGTAAACAGTCACTACCGGATAATGGTTAAAAATCAGCAGGGAGGTGACCAACCAAATCAGGGCTTAGTTTGTTTAGGCGTGGCCCCGGCTTCTACCACTTGCAGTGCCACCAATTCATGGCTGCTTTCTAGGTCCCTTGATTCTTCCCTAAAATTTAAAACCCTAAACCCTCTTGTATTCCAGAGACTTTGCAGAGCCGGATCGCCTTGTACATGAGGCCCAAATCTAAGTTCGGTTTGGGGTTGAGGCTTGATTAGGTTTACGGCCTAGAGAAAACATTGAGCTCAATTAGACAGAATCGTGTGAGATTCTGGCAGCAAGTGCACCTCTTGTTAAGCCCTGGGACAAGGCACTTCTCTTTTATGTGCAAACTTCGATGTGTTACTTGCATGCTCCACATTACTACTGCGGCTGCTTGCAAAACCATCTTAAGTGACAGCCGGTAGCTCGCGCTGCGATAAAATTTCCAGCATCAGATAGACCGGTTCAGCGTACCATTGTTCAGCGAGGCTACTCAAGTCTTCCAAAAGTGCGACGAACCCTAAATCCTAAACCCTAAACCCTCAAGAAAGAAATAAATAGAAATTGCTTGTTGCTGTTGGCCATCTGGAAACCTTTTTTTCAGGTCGGGACATTTTCTTAAAAAAAAAATTCCGTTTCAAACCCACTAGATCGCGCCCAGCCCAGCCCAGCCCCACAGCCCAGCTCCAAGCCCTGCCCAGCCCAGCCCAGCCGTCCAGGGCGATAGCCGCGAAGCCTAGCCTCCCTAGGCCCTGCTGCATCTCCTGCACCCAAACCCTTAACAATCTCTATAAACCCCACCGGGGAGTTGTTTTCGTGCTCTTGTCAGGGAGCTGGAGGGTTCTACAGAGTTCCCAAGCCAAGGGTTCCATAAGGGCTTTCTATCGGAGTTCTCGTTGAGAACACAGGACTTCTTCACTACGGCACCGCCCCGAGTTGTTGCGTGCATGCTCTTTGAACCGGAGAGCTTAGCGGGTGTAGGGTTTAGCCGCTACGTAGTTCATTTGCAAGTTCTCTGCTCCCAGGCAGTCAGCCCTCCCGGTGTCTCGCATGCAATGGGTTGACGGTAGAGTTGCGTGAGTGGGCCATCCACGGAAGGAGCAGGGAGCATGGTCTAGAGTCTAGATCAAACTCGTGCGGGATCGAGCTGTGTGTTAAAGTTTGTTTCTATATGAGAAGCGCTGAAGGCCAAAGGTACCAACAAATTTTGTTAATGAGCATGACCGGTCGATGGTAATGGGAACCTTCGTCTTGTGGTCCGCAGGGCTACTTATGAGCATTGCTCCGTGCCTTGGGTTAAGTTGGTGACTGACCGGCGTACACCTTTCAGCAAGAGGACACTCCAGTCTCGTCCACTAAGGCACGGATATGGAGGACATCCGGCCCGTGTACAACAGCAGCACCTCGGGCTTTATGATAGCAACATGATGCTCGAGCCCGTGCACACTCGACATGAACTTGCGGAAGGAGCGCACGCACGCACGCACGCACGCGCGCACACGCGCACACACACACACACACTCTGAGCCGCATTCCCACCCGACCACCGGAACTTCGCAAGCAAGGTCTAGACTGTGACTGAGAGTGTCACCTTGGTACCCGACACCCTGACTCGAGATTCTTCAGGTCCAGACATGGACCAGATGGTAAGGTGCTTCAACAGGAGGTTCGACAAAACATCGATGGCCCACCAAATCGCCAAATTAAGAAAGCTAATCCCAGTGGGGTTCTTCTGGGACCCAGGCGCCCAGCGCCTTCGCTTTGTGCGCCCGCTGGGAGAGAACGTCCCGGTTTTCCTGGCGGACGAGGCCCGAGGGTTTCAAACAAAGGTTCTATAATGGCAATATAAAGAAAGGGTTGCGGGGTTTAGGGATTGGGGGTTTTTGGATAGGGGCTGTGTGGGTAAGGGCCAGTTGGGCTTTGGGAAAAAGGGCCCATCTTTATGTCTGTTGTTCTTGAGTTTCCCTAAACCCTAAACCCTAAACCCAGGCTAAGGGGTTTACGGACCCTGAAGACCTGACAAACCATGACCCGTGCAGTACCCTAAGCCCTACGCTTTACACCCAAAGCCCTGTATCTTAACAACAGTAGTATAGTAAGAATTACCAGAGTAGTAGAAGGACAATACTAGTAGTATTGCGACGAATACTAACAGCCATAGTTACAATTTTAATCATGATACGTTCCAGTATGAAAAAGAGGTGCCCCCCCCCCCCAACAAAAAAAAAATCCCCCGTCGTTTACCCAAGGCTTTCGGCTGGCCGAGCTGCTGGGCCGAGAGCTCCCTGGTGCTCGCAGAGCCGCTCAGCGGCGGCCTTTTCTTGCTTAGGGAGGGTTTAGGGTTTAGGGGTTAGGGTTCCTTTAAAGGGATCCATAAGGGTTCCTTAAAAGGGATCTATGTAATTTAGGCTTTAGGGTTTAGGGCTTTTAGGGGCTTAGGGCCTCTAGGGTTAAGGGTGTCGGGCTCAGGGCCTTTGTAAAGGGCTTAGGGCATTTCAACAAAAATTTGAGCTTCAGTACCGCGCTTAAGGGTTGAGGGTGTAAGGCTTTGGGATTAGGGTGTAGGGTTGGGGGTTCAGGGGTTGTGGTGTAGGGTGGAGGGTTCAGGGGTTGGGGTGTAGGGTATATTACGGGCCCCATAAGAGCTGTTCAGCGCCTTGGACCAACACCCCAAACCCTGAAAGCCTAAACCCTGACCTAAAACCCAAAGCCCTGAAACCCTGAAATCTCAACCCTAAAGTCCTAAAGCCCTCAGCCCTGAAACCCTGAGACCCCTTCGGGTCGTCCGAAGGAATGCGGTGCACGCGATGGCCGGTTTGGGAAAGCCCTCCTGGCTCCCCGAGGATCCTCGGACGGTTTTAGCGTTCGCTTAGCAGCATTAGCAGGTACTAATTATGGGGTTTAAGGTTTAGGGCTTAGGGTTTATGGGATAGGGTTCAAGGTTTAGGGCTTCCTTCAGAAAGGGTACTGAAAGGGGCTCCTTAAGGGTTTTTTTCTGGGGTCTCTCGGGGTTTTGGGTTTTAGGACTTAGGCCTTTAGGGTGCTAGGGGAAAAGTAAATAGGGTTTATGGCCTCAGCGGTTTATTGCTTATTTGGGGTACGGGCACTCGGGTTTCTGATGTCCTAAACACTCCAAAAATCCCTCGATTCAGAAACATCGAATAGTCGTCGAAGAGTCCTTGAACCTTTGAGCTCACGGTAAGGTTTTTCTACACGCTTTCTTTCAAAAGGTTCGTAGGAAACAATGGTCTGTAGATGCGGATATTGGAGTCTGTGGGCTCCGTCCCCCCATCGTGGCTTTCGCCCGAGGACATCTACAAGTACGTGATGCTGAAGGACCGCGGATTCTCCCCCCACCCAACCCCCCCGAAACCTTAATCCCCCTAAACCCTACAAGACATAAGCCCGGAAACCATAAGCCCTACGCCCTGAATCCCCAAACCCGGGGGGCCTGAGTCCCTAAAGCACAAGCCTTCTTTACAGGGTACTCATATGGAAGCCTTCTGCTTAGGGCCCTACAGCTAGGACGGATCCGCCTTCATCGGCCCCAAGTTCCCAAGCCTCTTGGTTAGGGGTTTAGGGTTCAGGGTTCAGGGTTTAGGGTGTAGGTGGCCAACAGGTTTCGCAGGGTTTAGGGTGACGGTTCTGGATTTGGATTTAGGAGTTAGGATTAGGATTCAGGGTTTAGGGTTTATGTCAGGGTTTCATAAGGGCTTTACGAAGGTTTCACAACGGGTTTTATACAGGTCTAGAGCATGAGAGGTCTAGAAGCTTATGCAAGGTTTTTGTTTTTTTGTGGCTAGATAAGGGTATTCTGTACGATTCCGTGTTCAGGGCTCTTGGCTTTAAGTTTCTGTCCGGTTGAAGCAGCTTGGTGCTCACTGCGATGCTGCGGAGCTTTCCGGTGCCCCTGCGACCACCGACCACCCGGTTTAGGGTTACTCCAAGCATCACGAAAAGGGTTACTATAAGGTTACGATATGGGTTATTTTAAGTTTACGAAAAGCGCCACAAAAAGGGCTACTAGAAGGGTTGCCATAAGGGTTTCATAAGGTTTGGGGATTAGGGTTCAGTCTGTCCGAGGTTGCGGGGGCGACCCCTTCGTCCTTCAGAACCGCCTGCGCCGAGAGTCGAATCGCGCAGGCCGCCTTGAATCAGCCTTGCGGTTGGGAATATCAGGGGTTTTGGGTTTGGGGTTTTAGGGGTTTAGGGTTTTGGGGTTCAGGGTTTTGCGGGTTTAGGGGTTTGGTTTAGGGTTTGGGGTTTAGGGTTGAGGCTTTCTTAGTAGCTGAGTAGGTAACCTGTAGCCTTTTGGGGTTTATATAATCCTACCATAATTGACAAGGTTAACCTTTTCCGGGCTAGGGTACTCAGCCCCGTTGAGAATATCGGGGTAGTATATACTACTATCATTGCAGTTACGGGCACAATGTCAATCATTTTACATGTAATAGATGAAAGACGGCGGTACCCATGAAAGTGGCAATAGAGGGACGTGAATAAGCCTAAGTTGTACAACCGTTATTCCTTCGGATTCCAACTGCATCTTTTTTTAATTTTCCAGCCATTCAGTCAGAATTATACAGACCTCTACGTTCATTCTCAACTGTATGTCTAGAATCTGCCTTTCCGTGCTAGCGCTTACCAGTGTCACGGAACTCATGCAAAGAGTCGTTCTGCGGGCAGTTCATGTGCAATCAAGTTCCTGCCTTGGGCCGGACTAGGGGCTTCTCTAGCTGCTCCGATAGCGAGTACCAGCTAGCCTTGATCTTGAGCCGCGAAGGTTGCAAGCCCCATTCTCTTCCGCACGTGACCTAAAACCTAAAGCCCCGAGCCCAAAACTCTAAAAGTTGAGAAACCTGCACAACGCCGATAACGCCTCTCTCGGCATCTTGGGGCCAGGCAGCAATGCTGAGGAGCTCGTGATCTGACGGGCAGTGCGAACTGTCGAGCATAGGGCGGGTGTAGGATTGGGGATTAGTTTTTGACATGACTTGGAGTCTGAGATGGGGCTGCCCCAATTATGGTCCCTGTTAAGGAACCAAGTTCTTTGCGATTCATTTGTAATGGTGACAGTACCTTACATGACACATGGGCTACACCCAAATCCTGCTAGTCGACCTGCTTGGAAGGCTGCTTGGGCTTCCTCGCAGGCATGCCTAAGGGACCAAGTCCCACCACGCAGCTTCTCTGTGCCTTTCTTCCATTGACTGCCGCCGCGAGGCACGGAGTATCAGCTTCCCCCGTCCTGCCTCGACGTCCTTGTTAGGTTAAGTTAGAGCTTAGGGCTTCTTGGATTTAAACCCAAATCACTGGAAATCTTCAGCCCAACAACCTGATACATAGAGTGTCAGCAGGGTGCACGGCATCTGGCAGATTTTGACGGGCGGAGTTCATGCGGCATTTCGTGGTGCATGGTGCAGCAAGGCTTTTTTTCCAAGCAGTGTCTGCGCTGTACACGGATCGCGAATTTAGGACTTTTGTGATTCGGGATTCCAGTTGCAGTGCTGCGCCGAGCAACCGCCCCAGAGAGATCTTCCTGCGGTGTCCACCGGGAGCTCACCACGACGCCTCCGCTCGACTGAGGGTTTGTGCAAGCGGGACAAAGTAAGCTGATCTGTGAAGGATCCATACAACTCTAAAACTCTAAGCCTGAGGGCTACACCCTACCTGTAGCCCACAACCGTGCCAAGTAGTAGTCATAGTCGTTGTCGTAGTAGTGGTGGAGGAGGAGCAGTGGCAGGAGGTAATGGTCTGTGAACAAGACTCAACGGTACAACCCTCAAGATATTAGGTAATTGGAGCCACAGGTAATTAACCAGTTAATTAACCCATAAGACGGACCGAGAAACCACGAAGTCAAAGGCTTCCCAGGCTCTCATCGAGCAGGAACTGAGGGTGGTGTTCGAGCATCCGGGTGGTACGTTGAAACCTCCCGCGATGCGCAGCGGCCGGCGGCGCAGAGGATTCCCGGAGCCCCTCAAGTTTAGGGTTTAGGGTTTGGTGATCCCAACATGAAAGGCTTGTCTTAATCCGTTCGGTGGAAGGGAGGTTCCACGTTTAGTGATGGGGAAGACTCTGTATTAGATGCCGTTTCATGCCCGTTCCAAAACCGTCAAGTTGCACCCTGAACCAAAATCTGAAATAATACAAGATGCCGAGGCCGAATGCAAGAAAGAAGCCCAGATGAGCCCTATAGAAGGTCTTGCTGAAGCCCTTCCCCTCAAATCCCTCATTCCTTTGCGTTGACCTGGACCGCACCGACGCAGAAGGGAGGCTCTGGCTTCGGCAGCGGAGGCTTGTGGTTCTTGAACTGTTTCATACTTACAGGGCTTGGGGGTTTTAGGGTTTAAGGGTTTATGGCTGAGGGTTTGGGGGTCCAGGGGCTTCGGAAAGTTTTGCAGGGTTGAAAGCCTCTCGCGAAGGTTCAGAGTGTCCTAAGCTGAGGTGCCCGCATTCAGGAGTCCTTGGAATCAGGATCCAAATGCCTTGGCTCTACACTTTTGTGTTCACCAGGCTTACAGGTTCCTTCGGGGGTTTGGGGATGAGGGCTAACGATTCGGGTTCAGGAAGGATTGGGGTTGTAGGGTTAGGAGATTCGGGTGTCAGGGTTTTGGAGTCTAGGGTAAGATCACCATATCTAGAGTCGCCAATTCTCCAGCATAGCAGCATTTGGAGACCGAGAAAGGCAGCCGGAGAGCACGAAATTAAGGGTTTTTCGTTTGATATGGTGGGCGTTTCTATGGAGCCTCCGTGCCGGAGAGTTTGCCCAGGCTTGAGCGCGACTGTGCGCAAGGCAAAAAAAGCCGGAGCTTGGCTGGGCTTTGGGGTCCTTGAGAAGATTTGGACCCTGTGGTCACCTGCACCCTTATGCTTCTCCGGCCCGGCAGGCACCGCCGAATCAAGGAGAAGTACGGCCAGACAGAGCCTCTCGGCTTCCATGGTTTCAATTCTTAAATTGGATTCGTAGCCTAGTTGCCCCAAGTACTTACCAGTACTCTGGTTCTGGAACTCTGGTAGTATTGCGGTAGACAGTGCTGCAAATAGACCTCAATATGGGCACTAGTGTAAGCCCCGACAGATGTGGGCCTTGCCAACCAGAGTGGGGTTTTTGCGAGTCCATCACAGTTACTATTACAATTGCAAAGTAGCTACAAGGAAGGACTACCGTTGATTATTCAGACCCCCGCACCAAGGGACTATGAGGGGAGACGCTTATTCATTGTTGAGACCTATATGTTAAATGCCCTAATCCCTCAAAGCTACTCCGGCTGCAATCTCTGTGTGTGTATATATACATATGTACTGTTTATGCTGTAGATGTGGCTATTTGCTTGTTTGTGTGTTGTTTATACTTATCCACCCCACCCCCCACCCTCAGTAAGGATCAATGTAGCGATCCCAATACTAAGGCCCATAGAGGAAGGGAGTTTGTTAGGGGTTCGTGGCCCGAACATTCCCCAGGTTCAAGAAGATGATGAACCGCACCAAGTTCGGCCGGGGCCTCAGCAATGATTCAGGGCTACTGGGGTCTTTAAAATTTCTGGGTTTTTAGGCTTGAGGTTCTGCGATTTAAAGAGGGACTTGAGAAAGCTAGTTCCTCCTGTCCTCGCTCCTCGCGAACCCGAACGAATCCCAAGCGGGCAGGTATGGACGCCGAGGATGATATCTACACAGAGGACTGGGAAACGGAACTCGCCCACAGCCTCCCCAAGCCACTCTTGGGTTCTTGTCGTGGGGTTGAGTTTCAGAGTTTGAGAATTCAATTATCATGTTGTCTCCCAGGCATGGTCATCGAGTTTGTTCTCTGTGACCAAAACCCAGACACATGGCAATTTCAATAGTCAACTGCATAAAGCGCGTTTCCCCCCCCCAACACGTCTCGAGAAGATGAGAGAACAGTTCCCTCGAACATCAGACGTGGGCTTAGAGGTTTATTATATTATTATACGCGAGTCAGCTTGACACCCAACGAACCTTACAGCCCAAAACCCCAAAACCCTGAAGCCGCATGCAGGAGTGGGGTCTTGGGCTGCCGTACTTCGAGGGCAAGCCGGTCCCACTTAGGGCGCAGAAGGCCGGATCTTCCACCGAAGTTTCAGGCAAAGCTCTGGTTGTTTCAAGGGTTTTGGTTTAGAGTTTAGAGGTTTAAAGTTTTAGGGTTTGGAGGTGTAGAGGTTTAGGAGTTTAGGGTTTAGGGTGGGGTAGTGAGCTGCAGTACTCGGTAAGCTCATGGTGATCAGTGTACTCTTCAAGCTATGTCTCAGGAGCCCTCCAGTTCTTACGGATCGGAGAGAGCCGGCTAAGTTGAGGCAGCATCGGAAGGCATTTCCACGAAAGGAACCGATATACCCAGACCCTCGCAATGTTCAACATTGCCCGAGGCTCCAAACCCGATTCTAAGCATGATTGCCCCTATGTGAGGGCTTTAGGCTCAATACTGAAGCCCTGGTCAGGTCTCCAAGGAGAAGCAGCTTCAGAGGCACATCCAGGCCAATGGGAGCTGAGAATGACAGGGACGTCTTTCGGGTATAGGGGTCAGGGTGAAGCTCATGCTGTTTTACCCTGTCTTTTCAACATGAGCGCGTACTCGTAGTAAAGGTCAGCTGAGAAAGGACACTTCAAATCACGGTCTACAATTTCGCAACATCAGGCATATCAAAGTATCATCTAGGGTAGTTCGAAAGTCTTTCGAAAGGAGGGGCCGATGGGGCTACGAAACTATCTTACAGCTTTTGTGTGAACAAGTATTTGGAGCAATCCTCGGACGAACGTGTTGTTGCTATTCTCCTCATTTGAGGAGAGGTCTTCCGTGTTCTCATAGAGTTTAGAGTTTAGGGTGTGGTAGGTAAGCTTTAACCTCTTTAGACTTCTATTCATAGGCTGACCTGTTTGAACAGCCAGCAGGTCTCGGCACCAAATCCGTTTTAGCTGTGGTATAGTGGCCTGAATACTCAGTAGTAAGTATTCTGTTGTTTGGGGTTCCTGAGCATCATTATGGCAAAGTATTCCCCCAAACGCTGTTCTTCTTGTGAAGCCCTTATCAGAAATAGCGCTCCAGATAGGCTTGGAAGAGTAGGGGTGTCGGGTCGGCAAGTCCGGAATCGCGTGGGTGTCTGTTCAATCGTACTAAAGGGTCTCATAAACGGATAGCCTGCATCCTGACAGCCATGAACCCGAATGCCTTATACCCTAAAATCTAAAAATCACTGAACACTGCACCCCCAAAAACCTCAAAGAAAAAATATCCTCAACCTCGATACCCCAAACCCTCAAGGCTGCATGCACGGCTCCTTAAGGAGCGCAACTTCCAGGGTTGAGGGGTTGAGTTTTTGGGATTACCTTATGGAATTCTAAATATGAACACCAAAAAGGAACTTTGGGGCCTATGGGTAGGGAGCATGTTCTCCTTTGCTCCGCTTTTTGCCGCTGTCGGCGCAGGCGCAGAAGCGACAGCGTGCAGCCGCCTCCGCAGGCTAAGAGAGCACGGCTTTAAGGGCTACTATAGGACGTAGTCGGGAGTGAAGAGATATGTAGCCGCGCCATATTGACCGTTAAAGCACATGCTTTCTTCTGGAATCCTGCTTACAGTCACTACCCCTAATGCAAGATCCGCATGTGCATGTGGTCCTGTGGTGCACCAACGCTGCAGTACGCCAATAGAACCACCGAAGTCGCGTGCCTAAGGAGGTCCCAAGGCCAGAAAGAGGGTTGAGCTGACCTCCGCGCACCAACTCCGACTAGTCTCTGCCACCACCGCCCCCAAGATGCCTCAGAATCCTCCTGGCGACTCCACCAACCGCTTCAGTTGAAGCCCAAGCTGAAAAACTCTCAGCCCAACCCTAAACGCCTCGGCCCCCAAACCTAAATCCCACAATGCCCTCTTCCCTGACCCTGACACCCTACAGCCCAAAATCCTCAGACCCCAGCTACCCGAAAACTCCCTGACCACAGAATAAGAGGGAGAATGAGCAGAGGCAACGAGAGCGGACTCTCCAGTTCTCTGGCGTTCACGCCGGTGCAGGGTATCGAGCTGGCTTGGGGCTCGGTTGAGTGTTAAGAGTTTCGGGATTGGGGGGGAGCTTCCGGGTTCGTTCACGATTGCTGGGACTCAGGGGCGCTGCTGGCTTTGGGCTCGGGGGGTTGCCTAGTTTGGGCTTCTGCTGGGATTGTTGTGCTACAGGAGCGTGCGCTGAGTTTGCGATATAGCTCTCTTTGAGCGGGGTAGATCGCAGACTTAGAGTCCGGCCCTGAACCACGAACCGTTGGAATTCTTGAAGAAGTCGTCTCCGGAAAGCGTTTGCAGCAATGAGAAGTCCATAATATGTGAGTTATCCTTATTCAGTATGTTACGTTCAATTCCAAACCCTAAGCCCTAAACTTGAAACCCTGCAGAGCCTCTCTCACTCTCAAAGCCCAGAGCCCCACTCCTGACGCGAACTCTGAAGTTCCTGGAAGTGCTGCTCAAGCCGGAAGAACGGTTGCCTTGAATTTCATGGGTTGCACATATCAAGCATGTAGTAGATGCCTTCATTCAACATACCGCTGACTATCGTGTCCATACACATATATACGTACGTGTGTATGTGTATCTCTCTCTATCTGCATATACTATGACTTTATCGTTCATTCATATGCAGGCAAATCTAGATCTCGCGTATACATATACATATGCATACACATACACATGCGCATAGACATACATGCATAAAACATGCATACGGATGGATGGATGAATGGATGGATGGA
>BGNK01000244.1:50355-73500 GCA_003297005.1 Symbiodinium sp. clade A Y106 | reverse complement strand
GGAGGGAGGGAGGGGGGGAGGGAGGGAGGGAGGGATGGAGGGATGGAGGGATGGATTGATGAATGGATTGATATTGGTTGGTAGGTAGGTAAATGGGTAGGCAGGTCGGTAGGTCGGTAGGTAGGTATGCCCGCAGGTATGCGCGCACTCACAGTTTCGTGTGTTTGACCATTCAGATGACCACCTATTTCTTTGCTTATGGACATCTAGACATGTGCATGGATAGATATGCACATACACACGCACACACATACATATATATATACACGCACACATACACTGTGCCCTTGAAGCTCGTTGACAATCAGCCTTCCCTGAGGCGAACCCGAGCGCTCAGCGGAAGGCTCCGGATGTTGGCGCCAAGCTTAGCACCATAAACCGAAATCCCGATGTGCGTTTTAGGGTTTAGGGTTCAGGACGTAGGGCTTTTGGGGGTATCGGTTTTGGGGCTGCGTTCCTACGCATCAAACCCCAACCCCGGAACCCCTCGAAACCCTGATCCGTTGAAGTCCTAAAGCCGCGGGGCCCTAAACCCTAAACCTCTAAACCCTGCACGCCTAAACCGCTAAACCCTAAATCTCGCACCCACTGAGGCGAGAAATACTTCTCGAACTCCGCGGGCTTCGTCAACTTGGCGCACGCCCTAAGCCAGGATTTAGGGCTTTCAGGGTTTATAGGGCTTAGGGCTCAGAATGTACCGCTACCACGGTTTGGGGTTTTCAGGGTTTAGGGTTTAGGGGTAGGGTTGCTCGGGTCAAGGGTTTAGGACTTGTAGAGTTGATGGGTTTGGCGCCCGCTGGGCTCATCTGGTCTATCCAGGTATGGCTTAGGGGGTTTCATGTTTTGGTTCAGGGCTCAAGTCCATTACAAGGTTTAGGTCGTAGGCCAGGGAAAGGGTTTATGGATGGCTGTACGATTCTGTTTGGCTGTTGGTAGCTCAAAATCTCACAACTGCACTTGCAGGTGAGCTTGGGTCCGCTGCTATCCGACCAGCACTGGAAAACCAGCTTTCGCCCGAACCTTTCAACAGATCTTGGTTGCAGATCTCCTGTGTGTGCCACAGGTCAACCACCCAAACCTAAACTCGAAACCGAAACCCCAAGCCGGACTCCCCGAAGTCCCGAAATCGAGGCTGAAGAATTGGCCTCAAACTCACCCCAGACCGAACGCATAGATGTTGAGTTTGCCTGCAAGAGCCGGCCACCCCATGAAATCACGACAGATGTTGAGTTGATGGGTGTAGGGGGATGTGCAGAATTGAGGGAGGGTGTCCTGCAGCATAGGAGCTGTTGAACTTCGTACCGCAAGGATCCGCTTTGCCACTGAGGCGACACCCGTGCGCGGCTGATTGGTGCCGCTTGGGGGCTAGTACTTTGCCCACACATGGACCCAAAGCCATCCATGACACCTCCTTGTCTCAGCATTTTCATGGCGTGGTTCCTGTGACAAGCTAGAGCTCGGAAGGCATTTAAGCTTTATAGTATGCGATTAAATGATGATGGGCACTACTCAAAGTATTCATTGGTCGACCGTCCCTGGTAGGAGGAGAGGGGCAGCCGTAGTCGAAAGTGCAGCCAGCAACAAAGCGGCAAACTGCGCAGAGGCGGCGACTGACGCAGGCAGTGGAAACAGAGGGTGCTTCAGGGTGAGAATTGTGGCAAGCGTTACATGTGTGTCTTCCTTGATCATACGGGAGACCATGAGCAGGCATCAATAAAGCAAAGCAATCGTCGGCGGAAAGCGAAATTTCGCATCGGCGCATGCCAAGACGCCGAACTACTTGCAAGCACAGTCGACGGCGGATGAGTGTGTGCCTGCTTATCTGTGCTCAAGGTCTAAACCCAGCAAGGGGGAGTCTTCTCAAGTGCAGCTGTCACCAGGCTAGCACAAAATTCTCACGTGTGGAAGATAGATTGCCCCAGAGGTATCATGCAATACGCATTTCTACTGCTCAATCTGTCTCCAGCATGCATCAGGTTTGGGTTTTCGAGAGACTCCACCCGGAACCATAAGGCATCAGCAAAGTTTCCATCACCTTCAAGTCCCGCCCCCAGAAGCGAAAGTCTATGGAAGCTAACCTACCTCTTCATTTTCTGACGCTATGCGGGTCTCACGAGTGGTTCGCGCGGTACAGCAAAGGCCCGTGCATTGCTGACGGGGTCATGAGGAGGGGCGAGCGCAAGTTTTTTTGACTCAACTTGCGGGAACAAGATATGGCTGGTTTCAGGCCTTGGGGCTCTGTAGCGTTTAGGGTTTCTAGAGTTTCGGGACAAATTTAGAAGATTTCTGGCACCTCCTTGCGCTCGTACGGTGCCTTGGTGAATCTTGTAGAGCCCTTGGCCAAGAGGTGGGACTTGGTTGTAACAAGGAAGAACCCATGTAGAACCTTTGTTGATCCTGTAAAGGACCCCAGTCTGGTTACTAAGATCCTGAAACCGGAACCCCAAGAACGTCAGGTGGGGTGTGATCTTCGATATCGACGGCGTGCTCATCCAAGGCTACAAGCCCATCCCGGGTGCTGCCGAGGCCAGGAGGGTTCTGAAAAGGGCCCTATAACGGATTCTACAAGGGTTCCTATGCGGGTTTGAATAGCTCTTGTATGGATAAGAATTATCCCAGCAGCTTGAAAGGCAGGATTTCTTAGTTACAGGTCAGGGAAGCGTTAGCTCTTAAATGGAGCAGGTTCTCTAACTTAGGGAAGGTTTCTTGATTAGTCTCTCTCTGAAAAGGTCTTTGTGTGGTCAGATTCCCCAGGGAGCACTTATGGTTAAGGAGTGTTTCTCTGGAATCATTGTGGGAAACCTATAAAAAACACTTCTTGACTACCCCGGTAAGTTGTGCTATGTGGGTTTCCATTCTGTGAGGCCTGAGCTTTTCTACCTTGACATCTCAATAAGAAGCAACAATCCGCTAGAATCATCCTCAGCCCACCAGTCATGAAAAGAAAGTGCGCCGAGTCCGTCGGAATACTTTCCATGTTCGGCCCCTACACCTGCGTTGCTGGGCAGGGTACAGCAAACTTGCGTGCAACCCAAGTAACTACCCCGAGAGAACCCCTTCAACGGCTCCGTTTTGTACATACCTTTTGCAGAAATTTCCCTAAAAACCCTGCAAGCATGACCCATGTTTCTTCCCCGCTTCTAGAGGCGCTCTGCGCTCTGGATGATGCGCGCGTGCCCTACGCGTTTATGACGAATGGAGGCGCAGGAAATATCCGGTTTCGGGTTTAGGGAAATCTCTGGCTTTTGATTTTGGGTTCCGGACGGCATCTTACTGAGCCTGCAGCAAAAGGCGGTGGGTAGTACATTTAACAGCTATCAATATTCAGGATGCAGGAGTCTCGTGTATTCATGCCGGGAAGTGGTCGCGTGCAAGCAGAGGAGTTTCAAGCCGTGCTTCTTAAGTTGTCTGGTACCTCTGTAGTGTAGAATCTATTTGCGGGTGTCTTTTCAAAGTAGATGCCTTGTTTCGGCGTCAGTCTTCAAAGTAGGTACCGTATTTCGGCGTAGGTTTTTAAAGTAGGTACCTTATCTCGGCGTCGGTATACTAACGAAACTATTCTTTGGGGTCTACGTTCATCGGTAGTTATAAGTAAGCAATGTACGTAGGATAACTATTGGCTATGGCCTACGTCAGTCTATTCTTAGTGGCCCTTTTTTCTGGAACTTTGAAACACGAGAGCCCTGACGCCTGGTGCCTTCCGGGATTACAGTTTCGGGTTGATCCCTTCTCTGGGGTTTAGGGTTTGTGGCGCTTAGGGGTTTAGGGTTGAGATTTCTGGCCATTACCATTAAAATTACTCAGGCCGAAAAGTCCTAAACACCCCGACACGCACAGTCCGGCACTTGACAAAGTTCGGGACTACTACATCAAAGTTTCAGCACAGGACGATTCGGGTTTTAGCGTTTGGGGTTGAGGATTGGATTCCAAACACTTTGAGTTCACTGGTGCATAGTCAGTGGCATACTCTCGCGGGATTCCAGATACTGGTAGTAGGGCTACGCATGTCAAGCCGCATCATTCGTACTTTCTGTGGGGACAAGAGTCGAGGCACGTGAAGCCTTACGCCTTACGCTGCTAGGGAGATCACCCTCAATAATTAATCCATTTTCTGGTGCTTCCGGTCCAGGGGATTACCTTCAATAGCGTTTAAACTAACGTCGATCATTCATTTTGACCAGGTGCTTTTGACCATGGGCTATACTCTAAACTCCATATTAACCGAAAACCCCAAAGCCTAAAACCGAAAACCCCAAAGCCTAAAACTTAAAACCCCAAAGCCCAAAACCTCAAAGCCTAAAACCTGAAACCCCAAAGCCTAAAACCTAAAACCCCAAAGCCTAAAACCTAAAACCCCAAAGCCTAAAACCTAAAACCCCAAAGCCTAAAACCTAAAACCCCAAAGCCTAAAACCTAAAACCCCAAAGCCTAAAACCTAAAACCCCAAAGCCTAAAACCTAAAACCCCAAAGCCTAAAACCTAAAACCCCAAAGCCTAAAACCGAAAACCCCAAAGCCTAAAACCTAAAACCCTAGACCCCAAACCGCAAGGAGAGTTCAACAAACAGACCCTGAAGCCGACGGAGGTGGAGTCCTCGAGGCCCAGAAAGCCGCGGACCTTGATGCTCGTCCTGGGAATTCTTATTTATTGTATTATTATTGCTGTCATTATCATTTTTATGGTTAGTATTAATTGTTATCACTGTGGTGTGTGTGTGTGAGAGAGAGAAGGATGCTGTTTCGCTTTCCAGGTTTATATGATTGTTGAAAATGCCCGTCCTAAAGACAGCATAATATGGATTCCTTTATGGCTTAGGCTCTTCTTGAACAGGAAGCACGGTCCTAATGATCCCTTCTTTGAAAAAGACCTTTAGACCAACCCCAGTTTGAGGCTGAATGAGGCTGACTGCATTTGGTTTCGGGTGTAGGTGCAATCCTAGACTTTCAATCTTCAGGCCATACAAGCCACAAACCCTGAAGGGCCGAGCAATTCCAGGCAACGCGGCTGGGGCGTTCGGAGCCCTTTGGAGCCAACAGGCCAGGTGCGCTTACACTTTAGATTTTTATTTGTGTCTAGCGGAGTCTAGCGCCTAAACCCTAAAGCTTGACCCTAACCGCTTCACCCGCAACCCCATACCGCAGGGTCCATGACCTGAACACAGCCACAGGATGCTCCTCAGCCACACGCCATTCCGAGCCCTGGCAGACTCTTTGCAGCACAAAGCTTTGCTGGCCGGGATTATATAGTTGCATGTTCCGGTTGATGGTTGGCTTCGGTGCAATAGAAGGGTAGTAGGAATGCGATGAGTATCGTCAGCATCATACACGCACTCAGTCGGTTTCGGTTCGAAGAGCGAGTATATAAAGCCCCGAACAGTGCAGAATCAGCCTAAGCCCTAAACCCTAAACCCCTAAACCCTAAACCCTACTGTGCAGGATCGATTCCAAGACCGCCGCGTACTGATCGTCGGCGCAAGCTGCACGGCCGACGTGGCTGCCAGCTCTGGGGCAGCAGTAATATAGGCTCCTTTGAAGGGATCCTTAAGGGTTCCTTTAAGGGATCCATATGGAATCTATAGGGTTTAGGGTTTAGGATAGGGGCCTTGATAATTACCTACACTATTTTGAGGGTTCCTTATATAACTATAGTATCATATACCCCATTAAAGCCCCTATATTAGCATGCAAGAGTCGGCAAAGCCATGGATAATGTCATCGGAGAAGACAGCAAAAGGAGTCGGAGGAGGTTTTAGGAGTTTCAGAAAACGGGCTAGGAGACTAATGCAAGCCCTAGATAGCAGCATCAGAATTTCAGCGACTCCCAAAAAGAGACCCAGATTGTCAGAAATCCCGATTCCAGCTCTCTACAGGCAGGCACCGGGGTACAAACGCAAAATAACCGACCGTTTTCAGTGCGGACCCCCAAAAGGTGGCTTTTTTGATGTTCTGAAATCCCACTACAACCCTAAACTTGGCTTGGGTTCGCAGCCGCCTGGGCTTGAAGTGTTGAAGCTTTATCGCAGCTCTTCATCTTGAGAGAAGCCCAGAGAGAACGCAAGAAATCGAAACCTCCACTAGAGACTGTTGCGTTACAGCACAGAGTTCCTCAGACCCATGTTGAAGAGCCCGGAGCCCAAACCCAAACCACAAATCACTGAAGCCTTAGTTCGGATGATATAAATGTGGTTCTTCCTTGGCAAATTCGAGGCTACGGCTACAGCACTAGACCACCCTAAACCCTAAACCCCAAACCCCTTTATCCTTACTTCGGATGAAATTCCAGGCTACGGCTTCGACTTCACATCCGGTCTAGCGGCCCCTGGGCTGCAAGCAATGCAGCAAGGGCCAAGGCAGGTGCTAAGCTTTGGGACCGGAAGGTTTTAAAGCTTGGGATTTAGGACTTAGGGTTTGGAGATCTTTGTGTTGCCGGGTTCAGGCTTCAGTGTCTCGAATTTCGGCGTTACTGACCATCACTTTTAGGGCATAACGGTATAACATCTAAAACACGGAGCTTTGGGGACCCACAGGTACAGTGGTGTAGTGTGGTTTAGGGTTTAGGGATCTTTACATTGAAGGTTTCGTGTTTGCTGGAGGGATATGCCACAAGTGGGACTTCGAGCTCGCATCTAGGGCCTAATTTCTATATATATATATATATACACACACATGCATACATATATATATATACATAGTATAACATATGTATATCAAAGACAATGCTTAAAACACGTGCACATGTATGTATGTATATATATATGCATATACATGCACAATCATATCTGCATAAAAGGTACAACTTGTTCCTGATTATCGCTTCTTCAACATGATCTCAAGCAGTCTCCGGGTTTCACTAGAGCGGGAAGTGTTAAGGTCACCACTCCGCAGATTGTCAGCGGCACGCCAGAGATCTGTCCGTTTCCGCCTCTGGCCACGACCGCTCTACCCGGCGTGAACGCGCCGAGGCTGTGCAATTGTTGGGGTTTTCCTTCATCTTTCACTCTAAGCCTTGAGCCCTAAAGCCTGAACTCTGAGGCCTAAATCCTGGACCTTCCAGAATAGAAAACTTTAGAGGCTTTTATTCTAAGTATGTTTTGGGAAGAACATGGCTGAACTGCCGAGTGCAGGGCTCTCGGAAGGTTGCTTGCGTACCCAAACCGTGCAAGAGCATTTTCATGATGCATTCTTTTGTGAGTTGGGCCTAGACCTTGAGCATCACGTCTTAAAGCCTTTGAGTCGGGGTGGAAGGCTTGAGGTTGCTGCTGCAGGTGTGAGCATGGACGTTGCAGGGACAGCATAACTGCAGAAAGGGCACCTTTTTATAGAGCGCTGCTGCTTTGTGAGGTGAATGCGCCGGATGCACCCGCGATCGAGGTCCCCAGATTGCCAGCCTAGGGGAGTTCTCATCGCATTGACAGTTTACAACCCGACGTCTGAACGCCAAACATCTCCAAACCCTGCGGAACCCTGAACCCAGAAGTCTCACCACGGTGGCATGCTGACACTTTGAGCCCGGTACGTGAGTTGGGCAATGCTCCTTCAGATGATGGGGACTTTCAGTGAGTTTATAAATATAATTACGACGGTTCTACTACAGTTATACTATAGTTACTATAGTTATCCTGGAGTTATCCAGAGTTTTCCTAAAGTTATACTAGAGTTGAGTCTCTGAATTCCAGGCTGTGCTCATCTTCTATGAGCCGAATGACTGGGGCACTGAGCTTCAGGCCCCTAGGCTCTCTTGGTGGTCTTAGGGTTTAGGGCTTAGGGTTTAGGGGCTGGGGTTTAGGGTGTAGAGATTGGGGCTTAGGGTTTAGGGTTTGTGTGCTGTGCTTTTCTGGAGGGGCTGTTGTGCTTCTTGAGTTGCAGCCATCATCACCATCACCATCATCACACTAAATGCTGCATTACGTGTAGATAGCAAGCAGCAAGTAGGTGCCTGTGAGGACCATCGCCAGCAACACAGTACCTGAAGTTTCAGGCATCCCAATTCTGTTTGAACGAGGGCACATGGTTAACGTACCACCCTTCATGGAGAGCATTCGTATGGGGATTGTTTAACATGTGGTTGGTTTTTTGTAAGCTTTGATGTCTCTTAGCTACTCTTGTCCTCAAGGACCTCAAGTGACCTCGAGAGTCTATCAGCAATGACTGTCCTTGCATCGCAACAACTCGAACCTCGAAGTTCATTGGTGTTTGATGGAAGCAACTAACTTAACTAGCACGCCGGTATGACTTCCGAGCGCCAGTCTAGTCCCCTCCCCCTTTGCCCTTTGCGGATCATTCCAGAGCAACGAACCCCTGAAGTAAAACACCAGCATCCAACGCGAAGAGGGTCTGAAAAATAATGAGCACTTGCCCTCGAATGCTCAAAGCTCAGGTGATCACGGACGCTGTGGCCGGCGGGCGCCCCATGGGATCTGGCGACAAACAGGTTGCCGAGGCCATTGGCAGGTGGGTTTTGGACTTTCAGAAGGCGTGGTGAGGCTCGTGGTGCCCAGAGAGATCCTCCTGGCGTTTTAACTTAAATCAGAAACTCTACAATTTGAGGAACCTACCTCAATTAAAGAATGCAGGGGTAAAGTTGAGCCCTCCGGGCTGTTCGCTCTGTGATTTGCTGCGTATTGACATCGCGGAGACACAGATTCTTGTAGTTTTGTTTGGGGGTCGGAGCCCCATGTACTGCAGGAGATTCGTGGTTGTGAATGGTGTTTGTACAGCTCTATAAGGGTGACCATGTTTTATACGAGGCATTACTTCCATGAATGGTTGCAAACAGGGGCCTTGTTCTACGACTGGAGTCTTTAAACTGCATTCTTGCTGCACGTGCGAGATGACTCCCTATAAACAAATCCCAAGACCGTCGTGGAAAACCAGAGAGAGAGAGAGAGAGCTCCGAGCCATGCCTGACCCCCTGAAGCCGTAAACTCTGTTTTAGAGCCTTGCCGTCGGGCCAGGTATGGGCTTCGAATGCCGACTTCTTGTGGCGAGCCCCTTGGAGCGCAGCTAGGTAGGGTTTATGGTGCAGGATTTAGTGTTTAGGCTTTAGTGTTTGTAGGGTTTAGGCTTAAGGGTTTAGGGGTTTAGGGTTCAGGATGTTTTAGGGGTCAGGGTTTAGGGTTTGGGTGTACTCATACGTAGAGGTTTCGGGATATTTTGAGCTTTCACCTTCTTGGGCTCAATAAGATCTTCTTTACTGAGATTTTCCAGTTGCTGCTTTGAAGGGCCAACCTAGATAGTAATATCAGATGTTATAAGGGCTTTCAGTGGCGTTAATCAGGTTGTATACTGATGTGGTGAGTAGTTTTTGTAGGTTTCGCAGTTTTTTGTTTACGTTGCAGCTAGGGAAGACTTCGTGAGATTTTGTGATTTCCCCTGTTGGGCTCGGGAGGACCTTCTTTACGAATAGTTTGCAGAGGCATCAAAGGCCCACCTACCAGGGCACTGACAAGGTTTGATTATTCCGGCTGAATTTGGATGTTTAAGCTTGCTCTTACAGGGTTGAGGGTGGGGTCTTTGGAACAGCACCAGTTTACTGGTGCGTGAAGTTTAGGGCCATGAGAGCTTGGAGCTTGCTGCACGAGGTTTCATGCTGGTTTTGTGTGTGTGTGTGTGTGTATGTGTCTGTGTTGTTGTTGGGGCATTGCGAGGGCAACATGACCCCTAATTATTACACCCGCTCCCTGGACAAAAGGATAACAGTTATAAAAATGATAACAGTAGGAATTCAAAGACTCACTGGAGAAAAGGCATTAAGGGCTTATGGTCGCATTCTGACGGGGGTGTTCAGAGTTGAGTGTCGAGGGACGAGAAGGCGTGAAAGGCTTTCGGGGTTTGAGTCATCAGGGAGGGTTTAGGGATGTTTAGGGTTCCGGGATGTTTGGTATTTCGGGTTTAGGGTCGTTATAGGTGGCGAGGGCATGGAGGGGACAAGGTCGAGCTTTACGGGTTCGGGGATTTGATGGGCTCATTGTACCACGATCCCCTAACAGTCCCTGCTTTTTACTGCCGGGTCCGTGAGGATTTCTGCCAACATGATTCCTCACGACTCCTGATAAGATGTCCCTTAAATTCTTAGTCGGCTTGTCAAGACCCCTGAACTTACGCCCTAAAAAAGGCCCAAGGCCCAACAACCCTCAAAAGAAAACCTACTTTGGTTATTAAGGGCCCCCCATATTCGTGAAGAGCCGTCTCCTTCGCACGAAGTGGCAGGCCGGTTACCCGGTCTCCCGCTTGGGCAATGGGGCCTTCCTCGAGAGCTTGAAGGCCAAGGGGGGATGGTAGGGGTCAGGCTTCAGGATCCGTTTTCGGAATTTTTGAGGTTTCGTTAAGGGCTTATGGGGTTCAGGGTTTATGGTTCATAAGGTCTAGGGTTTATAGGGTATCGGTATAGGGTTTAGGGAGTATATGGTCTAGGGAAAGTTTCAGGGTGTGGGGTAAAGAGGACTTAAGGATTGAGGTGCTAAATATAGGGGCCTTACTAATTAGAATCGGGTTTTGGGACCCATTATAATACTATAAATATAAGAAGGAACCCCCAAAATAGTATTGGTAATTATTTAGGCCCCTATATTATCAAGTTCCGCCCAGTGCATTGCGGCCTTTGGATCTCGGAAGGGTGAACTTCGATGCGAAGGTTACAGTAAACCCCAAAAAGTTGGAAACCAGATTAAGGACAATTAGTGCTGGGATTCCATGTTCTTGACTCTAAAGGATTGAGGCTATTGGGTTTCCAACTTTTAGGATTCTACTATAGTCGAAATCCTTGCAGCTCGCAATGTAGGAGTAAGGAAGATGTGAGAGCAAGGAAGATGTGAGGAGAACCCTCGTAGTAGTTCCATGCCTCATGCCCACTTGGTTGCGGTTTTATGCCGGATTTCTATCTTGACACCCTAACGCTGACCCTGACCGATACACCATGAAGGCGTTTAGCTGCCTCTGAAGAGGGGGAGGCCCAAGAGCCGTTGTCCTTTAAACCGGAGCCCTGTAGGAAGAATGTGCAGAGAGCCCGACTCACCCGTCTTTCCTGACAGAGCTTGCCGTACGAAACGTCACATATGTCTTAAGGAATCTTCCTTAATTGAAGGTAAGTTGCCTCTCTAAGTTATTGGAGAAGGCTGTCTGGCGCCGCCGCACCGGACACGACTTGCAGATTCAGGACTCCTGCATCCCGTAAGCGTGTGTGCCCAAGAAGGTTCCCACTTCTCGTTGGCTTCCCGTCTTAGTAACTATGACTATGACTAAAAATATTAGTAACTATGACCATTACGAAAGATATGCATTACTGTGTCATATTATCCTGTAATATACTCTCGTATACTGTAACTTAATAGTGCCTCTAGCTTCGGTGGCCTGGGACAGCTGAACTTTATCTGAGCACATCTGTGTGATCTCTGTCAGGGAGGCCTTTTCCAGACCTTCAAGAGAAGCTGCACCTGCTCCAAGTAAGAAGCAGCGATGCCGAACGGGAGCAGTCGCGTAGCAGTGCCGGCTTTACACTCGGGGGTGAAAGACTAGCACGACTACGACCACTACCGCACCAGCATCAGCAGCAAAATCAACAACAAAAACGATCGCGACAACTTGTGCGACGAGACCACTTTGCTTGGCTATCGCTGCACGGAACCCGAACAAGCCCGGAAACCCCTTAAGCCTAGACCGGGCTCTTACCAGGAATGTGGCAAGCCCCACAAAGTGCAGTTCGACGCTGCGGAAGCCATGCTAGCAGACCCTGATCTGCGAGATTTTGATTTTGGGGTTTAGGGTTATAGGGGTTTGGGGCTTAGGGTGTAGGGTTTAGGTTTTTGGGGGTTTTATGGG
The DNA here is from genome assembly GCA_003297005.1 of Symbiodinium sp. clade A Y106. Classification (NCBI taxonomy): domain Eukaryota; class Dinophyceae; order Suessiales; family Symbiodiniaceae; genus Symbiodinium; species Symbiodinium sp. clade A. Next base: position 61,684 of record BGNK01000244.1, on the reverse strand, counting down.
TTTATAGGGGTTTACAGGGGGGTTCTAGGGGTTCTGGGTTTGTAGGGTGTTTAGCGCCTGCTTGTTCCATGGGCATCCAGTCTTCCCGTGACGCAGTTTTTAGAATTTCGGCGTTTAGAATCTCGGGATAAGTTTCAGGGGTTTAGTGTTTAGAAAAGGTTCCTGCCAGCCTGAAAGCCCGAAGGGATGACCCCGAAGCTCCTGAGAACTCACCCGAGGCTGCAGGGTTTCGGAAGGATTCCGAAGGCCTGTTTCAAAGGCTCATAAACGGCTTTGCGGGTTTTCAGAAGGAGTTTTGAGGAGTGTTTAGGTCTAGGTTCGAAGATGATATCTGTATGAGGGCTCTAGAAACTTAGTCTAAGCTGTGTGCCGCAATAGAGGTATGAGTAAAGACCGTGCTCTCAACAATCTAGTACCGTGATGCAAATTCCTTGACCAACACCCTGACTCGCAAGGGGCTTGAACTATAGGGGCCTTAGTTTTTTAACCCCAAAACCCTGTTCTAATTATTAAGGCCCCTATGTTACCCAACCACGCATGACACCCTCAAACCTTGAAACTCGTGCAAGAAGCTTGGCCACTCACAGCCTAAGCAGCCGAAAGCCCGAAGCTGGTGAACCTGCATTAGTTAAGGGGCGTGAATTAATAATTACCTATACTATTTTGGTGGTCCCCTTTTATAATTAGAGTATGATGTACACCAAAACCCTATGCCAATCATGAAGGCCCCTACATTACAGTCTTGCCTCTCGCTTCAGGAAGTGGCTGGCGTTTCTACAAGTAGCTTTTCCCGGACAGTGGGCCCCTGCATGGCCGTGGCTTTAAGGGTTTACGGTTTAGCTGGCTTAGAGTTTGTGGGGTTTGAAGTCTTGCGCCGGATCTCAGAAATTCGAGCATTTCAAAGAATAATCTGGAACGGCTGTGGCCCTTGATTTTGAGACACCCCCTCGTCAAAAAACGATGAAACGCTTGTGAAACGCACTGTAACAGTCACATAAAGGCAAGACCTGCCTGCTTGCTTTCGATGAACTGCTCGCAGGGTGTGGGGCTGGGGATGAACTTTCAGGGTTTGGGGCTTGAGGTTTTGGTTTAGGATCTCAGGACTGAGTCGCAAAAAGGCCCTCGGCATCCCGCCTGGAGTTTCACGCGCAGGTTCCAGATATTCAGTTGTGAGGCTTTGCTGTCCATGCCAAAGCCATCGCACATCAGATCTGTCGAGACTCCCATGTGCAACTCCACTCCAAAACTTAGGAAGCTGAAACCTGAACTGGCCCTAAACCCTACACTCGCAGGATCTACATGATCGGCGACAATCCTGCAGCCGACATACGAGGCGCCAATGCTGCGGAGGGCCCATGGAGGTCAATCCTGGTGCGCACAGGCCCCTCGGCAACAAAACTGCCAGACTTGCCCCTGCCCGTCATGCATGCACCGTGTTATATATATATATATATATTATGTGAAGCTCCAGATGCCGGTGAAGGTTGTACAGGGTCTGCTAGTTTGGAGTTTTGCCGGGTTTAGAACGATCCGGAGCCACCCTACTGACCCACCGCCAGCCAAGACAGTTGCCGAGGTGTCTATCAGGGGCCCTCCCACTTCACAGGTGACGCCGCCGAGGTCACGACGAATGTCTTGACGTAATGACGGGTCGCGGTTGCTGCGCTTCTGTGGGCGATCAAGGGTACTTGGTCCTTTGGCGATTCGCCGACGTATCGGTGGGGTATCTGGATATTTCTCATGGCGGTTCTTATCTTAATTGATCAAGGAGTTTACCACTTGGTTTCTGTACTTGGGGATGTTACTTTCTGGAATTCCCGCCGTGACCCTAGAGCTTAGATTCCGCAACCCCTCGGAGACTCGGAAGCATGATGCATAGACACTACAGTAGGGGCTTCGTCACAGAGACTGTACTCTTCTAGAAGCTTGCACAGCTTTGAATGAAGGAACCTCTTTCGGCCAAGACCTTGGAACTTGCAAAGGTAATATCCTGGCAATTGCAGGGGCCGCTCGTTTTCGTATTGAAATCGATCGGCAAATCTTGGCTGGGAGATGATACAGTACTAATTGAATCTTGATCTTGATTCAATTATGCAGATCATGTTGATCGATAGTTGCTTTTCTCATGATGGTTGTATACGATCTTTGGCTTGATTGTTCTTATAACGGTTTTTTTAATTTCTACGACAGCTATTCGTTCCTCTCTTAAATATCCAATGCATGACCTATTGCCTCCGTTTTCCAAAGCTGTCCGATACCTGACCCTGAACATCTAGTCCTGCTGGCAAGATTAGAACATTCAAAGCTGAAAGTGCTCAAGCGACGGTTGCCGCTCGCATTGTGGCAGGCACCTTGGCGGCTGGAGCCAGATGTTCGTGAGGCCGGATCGAGTTTGATGGAGTCGGTGTGAGAATCGGGAGAAGGGAATTGAGTCAAGGTGATCCGCAAACTCCGAAAGGCGTTTGAATGCATGGGGGGTTTTCCCGGCATTAAGCCAGCGTGAAAGCACTGCACTTGTGCCCAAAGCCGCAGCGCCCCACGCAGGTAGTTATTAAGGACCCCAGAGTACCCTTCTGAACTCTCTGTGTCCATGCTCGGCAGGCCGTTCGCAGGCTGCTTGCTGAGAGCCATGGGGAGCCCTAAGGGCTCCTCCTATGGGCTCCCAAGCTCTTCCAGGTTCCTGAGTAGTACCCTTATTATTAAACCGAATATTTGGAAGAAGGGCACCCTTATTATTGAACTGAATATTAGAGAAAAGGGTACCCTTATTCTTAAACCGAATATGACTGAATATTAGGAAAAAGGATACCCTTACTATTAAGGGGTTACTCAGGAACCTAGTCCTGGGATCTGTACAGAAAAAGCGTGGAAACCCCGACTCTGAGGTTCCCTTAGCTTCTGTTTAGTCTAGGTATAAATAAACTTCGTACTCTGTCTCCGCAAAATATGTCAGCACCTATATCTATGTCCGAATCATCTGTATCAGTATCTACATCTATATCTATACCCATATCCTAACTCTAAGTCTATATCTTCAGATATGCATGGAAAGATATAAGGTGATTGTTCTCCAGCTGGGATGGTTGTCTACAGAGCTCTGCACAGGGTTTGTCCAGGGCTTCGGCCGGGATAATTTATATAGAAGCCTGAATCACTACGGGTGCTATTCCTCAGTGGTCCTTTGTGTAACTATGCTGCAATAGACCCCAAAAAAAAACGAAGACTCAGTATCTGCTCGTGGGTCCGATGGAGCTTTCGGCGGGATCGGTTGGCGCTTAGAACTTGATTTAGGGTTTAGGGTTTAAGGTTTAAGGTTGTTGGCTTAGGATTCGCCGTTTATATAGGGTCAGCCTTTGTTAGGGCTCTGGTTTCAGGGATCGGGCTTCACAGTAGATATCTTGCGCACCACCTAGGGTTTAACAATCCCAACCCTCTTGACCCAGTATCTTCTGGCATCAAACTCCACAGTTCTTCGCGCCCCAGAGCCTGAGGACTTTTGGATTTCGGGGTTTGGGTTGGGGGATCCTAAAGCCCCCTGGACCGCAAGACCCACACTACAAACCTTATGAGCATATGCTCTAAACATGCCTGAACGTTGGCCCTACAACCGCAAATCCTGAACCCGGAACCCATACCATGTGGGTTAATTCCTAAACCCTGCAACGCTGTGTAAACCCAATGACATCTTGTGTATGGCTCCATCAGTCGCGGCTGCAGTGCAGTCTGAGGACTACATCCAGTGGAGAACCCGACCCTGAGCCAAAAGTAGAACATGAAAGGGCATACTCTTCACCCCGAACTCAAGCAAAGAAAGCTACGTTCGGCTATGGCACGACCCGATGTCTGCCACCTCGAGCCACTCTTTCCGAATGGTGGGCTTCAAGTTTCGTGTAGAGGAGCTACAGATGCTACGCCCGTGGTGGGGTGATACGAAAACCATACTGTCAAGGCGGCTCATCTTACTTTTTGCCCCCACTCTAGCTGAGACCTCTTTTTCTGCCCGCTTACCGTGAAGCAAGACAACAGTAAATCTTAAAGCACTGAAGCCTTATAGCAGCACTTATAGTATTAACCCTTATAGACCCCTTTAAGGGAAACCTTTAAAGGAACCCTATCCACGTAAATGCGCCCAGGCGTTTGCAGCATGAGCCTTTCTGGGATCATGTCCCGATCATACAGAGGCCGGCTTTTCAATCCCTTAGAACTTGCGAATTCGGGACTTGGCGTGAGTCCACGGTGGAGTATTTTCGGATGTAAACCCTAAAGCCTTCTGCGGGGCTCCTGGCATCTGCATTTGGCTTGGACTGAGGGCGTGATGCTGGCTCGCGCTCACATGACTTAAAAGGGTTTCCGCTTGTCAGGAATTTTGCATCCTCCGCGTGCTTGGAACCCCGACAAACCTTCAGAGAAGCCTCGAAGCGCAAATCCTAAGTTCCAAGAAAAAGATATAGGGCCCCAGATCCCCTTTCAATTCGTTTCCGAACAGGCTATGCACCTAGAGTGATAAGCCATCAGAAAAACAGGAGGGGCCCAAAAGCGCTTGTCAGGGATTGGAACATTCCGCCGGATTGTGCGCCCGGGGCCGCCACCCTGCTGGGCGCCGATGGCCTGGAGCATCACTGGCAGTAAAGGCTAGAGGTGAGAGCTCTAGTCAAGATCGTGGCTGTGGGAGTACTGTACTAGTACTCGTACTCGTAGTCGCTGTAGCGAGCATTTTCGCAGCAGTCACACTAGCAATGCTTCGTGGGAATTTGCAAAGAAATCGTCAGACCCTATGGTGGGTGCGTGCTTTATTCCAGGGAGTGCTGTAGCGACGAAGTTGTGCTATGTAGAAGCCGCAGGAATACCCGTATGTGGTCTCAGCAGGCAACCCCCCAAAAGCTTGTATTCTCCAGCGACTCGTGGGGCATCATTGGAGTTAAGGGTTTAGCAGGAGATGCGGCGAGTCACAGCTGGGATTCCGGCTAGGCCCAACTCATTAGAGGGTTCCATATCCTGAGACAGGAGACGCAACATGTTTGAATGGAGGTATACTCGTTAAAATGCGACGAATGTTTTAAGGAATGATTGCATTTCCTCCAGCAATTTTCGCAGGGTTTCCTGACAAGAACAAACTTTACCGAGGCAAATTCCCCTCCCAACCAGAGACCCTGAGTTAATGGAGATGTGGACTCCGGGGAGAGGACTGGGCGATCGATGCGATGCACCTGCCGTCCCTGATGTCGCAACTTGCCACTCCGCAGCTGTCCCATGCGATGTCAGAAGCAGGATCTGTGTTAGGAGTTTGGTGAGCTGTGATAGAGGACTCCTTCAGCCTTTCCTGGCAAGACGGCTGGACTGGGTTTGGGTGCAGGGCACATTAAAGGGTTCAGGATTTTGATTTCGGGCCTGGATTCACTCTCTCAACACTTCCAGGCACTATTCCTTCAACCGAGACTGGGGTTCTCTGGGATATTCCAGTTGACATGGTGGCCCAAACCCTGAACCTACACCTAACCCTAAACCGTTTCGATTATGTTCACTTCTTGTGAGGTACGTGCAGCCCCTGGCCTACCAATACTATGCCGATGCTGTGGAGCGCACAGAGAGGCCGACACTGACTTAGTGTGCAGGGTCCGGGATTTACGCTTCTGTTTATAGGTTTCTGGCATTTCGTCGTAGGGTGACGCACGCAGAACCCCAAGGTCCAATAGTTAGCATCTTATCTATACCTGTAGCCCTACCCACACGTTTATCTCTCTGTCTCTAACCATGCATCTGTCACCTACAGCGATCCAAGTGTGACACGATACACATGTAAATGCAGGTCTGCATGTCTGTGTCTGTGGCTTTGTGAAAGTGCTTCAATGGTGCATGCAAACATGAACACGTATGTGCATGCATCCGTGCGTGCCTACATACATGCAACCTAACCTACGTACATACATGATGCGGCCCTCAGTACAGGCAGACGCACATAGATACAGAAATAAACGAAAGCATGCTTACATACCTGCATACCTATCTACGTACGCACATACGAATGTATGTATGTACGTATGCATGCATGCCTGCATGTGTGTGTGTCCATCGTGTGTGTGTGTGCGTGTGTTTACGTGTATGTATATGTTTAGTCTGTGTGCGTGTGTGTGTGTGTACATGTGTATATACATATACATAAGTTTGTTTGTCTGTGTGTTTTATGTATGTATGTATGTATGTATGTTTGCATGTGTATGTATGGATGTATGTATGTTTGCATGTGTATGTATGGATGTATGTATGCATGCATGTAGGCATGTATGCATGTATGTATGCATGTATGCATGTATGTTTTTGTTTGAGTTTGTGAGAGTTTGTTTATAACCACATGCAACACACACACATGTAGTTTCAGGAGAGTCTACAGTACAGGATCGGCTGGCGCTTCCCTTCCTGGCGCTCACGCGACCCTTCCCTGGTAGAGTCGACACTCGGCCGAGATTCTGGCCGTTCTTGGGTTGATGGATGGGCTGTTTTGCCATCTGGGTTGGGGATCATTCGTGATTCTGCAGGTCTCAAACGCAGAAACACGAAATAATAGGCTTCAAAAGAAACAAGCAAAGCAAAACAGATCTTGTTATTTCTGAAGCTGCTTCTACATCTCCGAGAACCTTTGCAAAGCGAACTTGCCGAGCGTTTGAGCATTGAAGAAGCCCCTTTTGTTTCCACAGCAGGCATGTGATCCTGATATTATCTCATCTTGAAACCTTCAGTCACATCCGAAGCTGCTCCAGGATGACCCTCTCCAGTGGTCTACACACGGTGTGGCATTCCTTCCAAGAGGCCTTTCAAGAGCTTGTTGGGATACTCCGACTATTGCTGCCTGGTGACGTATCCCGAGTTACTAGAGTTCAGAGTGTTCCATGGATTCGTTCAGGGTACAAAAGAGCGCTGCGCTGCGCACATGCAATGCAAAGGAATGCTGTTCTCCAATGCACACTTAAGCAAACTCAGTGCACATGGAATGTGGCACCCAGGCTACCACTCTGCACACATCCGGAACAACGAAAATCCGAAAGGAGAGATAGGGAGGTAGGCCTGTACAGACATGCTTGCGTGCATGCTCGTACACATACATACGCACCTGCATGGATGCATGCAAAAAGGCTCCGGCTCAGGCGCTGAAGTCCGCGCCCCACTGCGGCCGCCGCTGCGCTGGCGCGGCCCTGATTGGCGAAGCGTTGCAGCCCGTCGAGAACAACAGGTTATGTCTAAGGCTAAGACACGTAGCCTCTCAGATTTGGGTCTTCGTGAGAAGCATATCACACACCCTTTAAACCTTCGACTGTATGACTGGGCTCCAGACGACCAGACTTCAAATGATTTCTTGGAGGGTGCCGGAGCTGCCGAACTTGCCGAAGGGTTGAGCGAGCATGAAAGGCTTCAGGGAGGGAGCGTAGTCGGCTCGAGCCCAAGAAAATTTGGCGGCTCTAGGCATCGAGGTTCAGGGAATCTGAGCCCTGTCCTGCAAAAGTCTGTCTTGATTTCGGTGCTGCGCAGCCCGGCTTCTCCTGCATGAGGCAGGTGTTGCACGATGCCCTGGTGCGGCCCTCCGAGAGGTACAGCAGGGGTCAGAATAGGTAGATTTTTAGGACCGCTTCAGGCTTTGGTTCGATGAGCAATGGTTCTCCATGTCCGGGTGGTCGCCGCAATCGAGCGATGACCTGAGCCCCCAGTAGACTCCAATCCCTGCATATAAAAGAAAGCGCCCTAAATCTTGTGATGCTCCAGCTTTTGTTGTTAAACACCTCTTTGCAAACTCAAGTAGCCCCCCCTCGAAAAGCGCTGGCTCCCTACAGGGAACGCTGTGACCGCGATCCCCAATGCGGCCCTTGCGTTGTCGGATGTTCTTGGGGTACATATACTTGCAACATATTAGGAGGTAGGACCAGGTAGGATTAAGGGGACCCCTGGGGATATAGACCCTCTCCATAAGGTCCCGTTAAAGAGAGCCAGAAGTAGGGTTCAGAAGGGGTACCCTTTACGGGGTCTCCCTAATACTACTCCCTACATATTAGAATACCCTAGAATATGCCATCATATACTAGAAATATAGAAATATACTAGAAATATACTAGAAATATACTAGAAATATAGAAATATACTAAACCTTGCAAGAGATATACAGAAAAAAAGCTGGACTTCGCGGAGGCCTCCTGGGGCCGAAACCCTCGCAGCTGCCCTCAGGGCTGCGTCCGATACCCGGACTCTCGGTTTGGGGGTTGAAGGGGGCTTTAGGGTTTAGGGGGTTTAGGGTTTCGTGGTATAGCGGTTTAGGGGTTTAGGGTTTAGGGGTGTAGGGTTTAGGCGTTTTGGTTTTTGGGCTTAGGGAAGAGGGCTGCAGAAGGGCTTTCTAGGGGTTAGTACTGTAGGGTTTTTAGGGTATAGTGAGGCTTTCTGGAGCTTACTTGGCGGGTTTAGCAAGCTGAAGAGGCATCAGCAGGTGTTAACAGAACAGGGTCTGATCGGCTTCAGAGAAGTCGAGTATGGTTTCACAAGGTCTGATGGGGTTTAGTCGGGCTTGATAGGGGTCCATAGGGTCTAGTGAGGTCTCATAGTTTCAATAGCTAGTAAAGCCTACCGGAGGTTAGGGTCCAACAGGGCTTGGCTCGGTCGGAGTTGAGCATCTTGTGCCTTTGGTTCGATGGCTTCGGGGTTAATGGCTTCGAGCATTCAGGGTTTTCAGGTGTTCGAGGGTTGTTGGGGATCCATCGATCCCACTGTGGTAACCTCGGGAACTCGAGAAGGCATCTGGCCTGGGCTGCGTGAGAGTTCACACCTCAAGAATTCCCAAGATCTGTGTTCCAGAAGGACCAGATGCCCAACCGCATGGGCGGTTTCATACCAAAGACATGCCCTCTCTGTAGATGCTGCTGCCTAGTGCTACCTCCAGGTGGCCCCATCTTCGTGAGGAGAGGGTGCCGCTGCTGCGGATCATGCGGCTTATCTGCAGCCTTTGTAGCTTCGGTTAGGCCCGGGAGTCCCGGTAGGCCGGGGAGTCCCTGAGGCGGACTGTCAAATCTAAACCAGGCACAACAGCCTGCAGCGCTGAACCCCGGAAGCTCTACACCCTTGAAGCCCCCCAACCCCTAACCCTCAAACCTTCGAAGCCCTCCCAAAGCCCAACCAAAGGAAGCCTCAAACCCTAGAAGCTAATTACCCAAAACCCAACAAAAAGCACGCACACATTACACAAAGGTTTCATGCTCTGTGTTATATATATATATATATATATGTATATTATGCATTATACATTGTTTGTTCTAGTTTGTGCATTCTTTTTTTATATGAACAGCTCCTGGGTGCAGCTGCAGAGGTTGCTCTTGCCGGAAATCGCATCGGAAGCCTTCGCAGAGGCCTGGGGCTTCAGAGCTTAGCTTTCTCATGGGCGTTTTAGGGGGTTTGGGGTAGGGTTTTCATCGGTGTTTTTTGTTGGTTTAGGGCCTTTGGAGTTTGGGGTTTCTGCCTTTTCAGGTTTGGGGATTAGGGTTTGGGGTTTAGGGCTTAGGGTTCGCCAGCATAGGTTTAAGCCCGAGAACAAAAACGAATTCGCCGCAGGTGGTTTCGCTCTTCGAGCGTCCTCTCCCTCCGTGTGATTTATGGACAAGTCCTTCAGTTTTTCGTGGGCTTGATACCATGATTTGTGGCTATTCCTTACGGAAAGTGGTATTGGCAGTAGAGTTGGGCTTACTAGTTTGAGTCTCTCAAAGCTCCCAAACCTTAAATCAAACCTTAAGGACTAAACCATCCTGAATCCTCAAGCCAGAACCCTACACTGCCGGACTTTACCTTCGAGGGGGTAAACTTGTTCATAGTATTCCTTATTGCCCCAAGTTCTATTAAGTCTAATCTGCTTAAAACCATTGCGCAAGAGCTCAGGCTTTGCTCTGGCCAGATTTTTATTTGAAAAAGATTGCTTAAATTCAAAGATCTCACACCGAGGGTCTTCTGGAATCCCCCGCTGCCTTAAACCCCAAAACTAGGATCCTGGCGTTTAGGCGAATTTTCGGGGCCCCTGAGGATGCAGACGCCTGCTCCTGGGAACCTCTTCGGATGCTTCTCTCGGCCTCGAAATGCCAGGCACGTGGCCTTCGTTTCGAAGTGAGGGTTTGGGATGGTTTGGGGCTTCGGGTTTTGGATTTAGGGTCTTCGGGGTTTCGGGATTTCGGGTTAAGGTTGTTGGGGTTGTTTGAGTTGTTTGTGGGTCTTTATCACAAGAGTGACCGATCTGGTAATTTGTGTATATATATATATGTATATGTTTGCGAGTCTCTAACTTTATCATAAGAACGAGACTCGTTTTTTAGGGGCCCATGTAGCTTCGAAGGGACCTTCTCTTCCTCACCGACTCCCGGTAGATCACTCCTCAGAACCGAGCCACTGTATTTAAAACCCTGATAACCCTTTCAACTTTAAGCCGGAGCCCACAATCTCCCCTCAACCCCAAAACCCTTACACCGTTTAGTTTGGGGTCCCTAAACCCTAAACCCGGCACAGCGTGAGTGGGAGCAGCAAGATCTCCCCTCCTCTCTTGAGGTTATTGCTTAATTGGTTTGCCTTGGCACGTTTTTGCTGGCCGGCGTCACCTGTGACTCATGCCATTAACGAAGAAGAAACCCTAAACCCCTAAATCCTAAACCCCCCAACCGGGCCCCAACCCTAAACCCCGGAACCCTCAAAAAACCCACGAACCTCAAAACATCTCTGGAGCCCCGGGAAGGCTGCGGCGAAGATCGCCTTGGCTTCGGCCCCCTGATTACAGGAGTGGGGCCTTGCGAGGGTCCGTTTTAGGATCCCAAGGGAAGGGGCCCCCTTTCAAAAAGGGCCCTGATAGGTCCAAATGGAAGAAACACTGCGGGCCTCAGGGCGATCGCGTGTGGGGTGTAGGGCTTGAGGGTGTGGGGCCTGAAGTTGAAAGTTTAGGGTGTGGGGGTCGGTTTTTTTAGGCAGCTTAGTTTGTGACGAACTCCAACCTGGGGCTTAGGGTAGGGGTTGGAGTAGTTCACTTCATCATGAGCTTCACGGTGGTTGCGTTCACCATGAGCTTCAGACTAAGGCTCAGGGGCCCTTGACTCTAAGCCGCTTCATGTTCAGAAGGTTTGGAGATGTCTAGTAGAGTTCTCCGAGCCTTCTTCAGGAGCCGTTAAAGCAGTACCAAGCAGACGATCCCGATCCAGAGACCCCAAACTCCTCGATACCTTTGCACGATTTGCAGGTCATGCAACAGTGGAAATCGTCTGTCGGATGAAGAATGTTGGATACGACATTCCAGCTTTACGCTAAGCAGTATAGAGCCGTATGACCTGTA
>BGNK01000244.1:22855-45355 GCA_003297005.1 Symbiodinium sp. clade A Y106 | reverse complement strand
CAGGGCTTTCTCCCGTATGTGCATATTAGAGAGCATTATAAATCCGAAGATCTAATCGCTAGCGTACACTCAAAGGTACCGGATGGTCGAGCTGCGGCTTTTAGTCAGCTTTGCATGTACGCCCGAACATGCGAGCCCCTAGACCCAGGGTTGTCAATATGAACGGCCTACCCACGCGAGTTTTCTTTAGTTACGGATGGAGTTCTTCCTGCTTGTGTTGTGGCCCGTCTTGCGTCAGGGCGGCGACTCGTGAATGTTCCCTGTGTGAGTGTGTGTGTGTGTGTGTGTCTGTGTGTGTGTATGTGTGTCTTTTCGCGGGTTTCGTTAAAGCGCTTTCGTGGAAGTAGTCTGTCGCTGCTGCTGCATTCCGAACGGGGAGAGGCAGCATTCTGGTGGGGATTGCAGGGTTTTAGGGATTAGGAAAGTCGACCTGTGTTTCGAACTGGTTCTTCCGACCCACTCAGAGGAAGAGGCCTTTTGTGAGCACAGCGGGGATGGCAAGGGTACGGCCCGGGCCCAGTGCCAAGGACGGTGCTGTCCGCTTGACTGTCTATGGCCATTTGAAGAAGGACCTTGCTTTCTTGTGTTAAGCTGGGGCTGGGGTTTTTTGGTCCCCGTAATTAGGATTGTTTTGGTACTGTCGGAAAGGTTTTTTCTCTGCCCTGGGTAGGCCCGGCGCTCAACAGCTTCTCGACAGAGTTCGAAGCAAGCCCTCCGCCCTGTCCAGGTTTTGTTTGTATCTCCAGCAACGTGGACAGGGTCTCAAAAGGCCGTCTCTCCCACGCACGGGTTTTTATTCTACCTCGACACGTGTCCATGGCCAGAAAAAGCTTTCCTTTCAGCGGACAGGGCTTTCAGTGACCCCTCTGCAGCCCGGATCGAACTTCCTCGGGCCCGAGATGTTGAGATAAAAGCCCTGCTCACCCGATGCCGGGTTTTGAAAGGTCGCCTCGTGTACCCCTTGCCACCTGCAGGTCTTAAACAACACAATGGGGCTTGGTTGGGCCCTGCGGGGGGTTCAAATTGCCCCTAAAGCAAGAGGAACACATGAAGCTTCGAGGAAGGCAGGCCACACGAGGCTTTTTTAACTCTTCGACAAGGCTTCATGCAGACGTGCCGGTATCGCCCGGGTGTTTCTGCGCTTATGTGTTCTTTCTGTTGCTTGTTTTTCCTCAAAGCAGTGCCCTTCGGGTTCGATCATTGTCACGCCTTTCCCGGGCTCGAGCTTCCGCCCAGGGCGGGCTCCCCGCCCTTCGCAGGCTTCCTGCCCTTCGCGGACCATGCCCTTGTTGGACTTCCTGCCCTTCACTGGCTCTCTTGCTTTCGGCCCTTCGCGGGCTCGCTGCTCTTCGAGGGCTTCCCTTTGCAGGCTTTCGCCCCTCCATGGGCTCCCTGTCCTTCGCGGCCTTCCTGCCCTTCGCAGGCTCACTGCCCTTGGCGGACTTCCTGCACTGGTGCCCTTTGCGGGCTTTCGGCCCTTCGCGGGGTTTCTACTCTCTTTCGAGCGTTTGCTGCTTGTTCTCAAATTCTCTAGTTTCTTTCGAGCGGTTTGCTCCTTGTCTTCAAAGTCTCTCGTCTCTTTCGAGCGTTTTGCTCCTTGTTCTTAATTCTTCAACTCTCTAGTCTCTTTCGAGCGGCTCGCATCTTTGACTCAAATTATCGGTCTCTTTTCACTTGTTCTGAAACACTCCAGTCTCTTTGAAGCGGTTTCGTCTGTGTTCTCATTCTTTAGTCTCTTTCGAGCGGAATTATCTAGTCTCTTTCCGGGTGGTTTGCTCCTCGTCGTCAAAGTCTCTAGTCACTAGTCTCTTTCGAGCCGCCCACCCCTCGTTGTCAAATTCCTCAGTTTCTTTCGAGCGGTCTGTTTTTCTGTCCTCAAGCGGTTTGATCCTTGGTCTCCAGATTTCTAGTCTCTTTTGAGCGGTGTGCTCCTTGTTGTTAAATTCTTTAAGTCTCTTGCTCAAAATCTCCAGTCTCTTACGAACGGTTTGGTCCGTGTTCTCACATTCCCCAGTCTCGTTCGAGCGGATTGCTCCTTGTTCTGACATACTCTAGTCTCTTTCGATTGGTTTGCCTTGTGATCGAATTCTCTGTTTTCTTTCACTTGTTTCGCTCCTTGCTCTCAAGTTCTCTAGTCTCTTTCGAGCGGTTTGCTCCTTGTGTTCTCAAGTTGTTAGGTTTTTTTTTGATCGGTTTGCTCCCTATTCTCAAAATATCCAGTCTCTTTCGCTGGGTGTGCTCCTCGTTTTCAATTTCTCTCGTCTCTTTCGAGCGGTTTGCTCCTTGTTCTGAAATGCTCTAGTCTCTTTCGAGCGGCTTGCTCCCTGTTCTCAAATTCTCTGGTCTCTTTCGAGCGTTTTGCTCCTTGTTCTTAATTCTTAAACTCTCTAGTTTCTTTCGAGCGGCTTGCTCCGCGTTCTCATTCTTCAGTCTTTTTTCGAGCGGAATTCTCTAGTCTCTTTCGAGCGGTTTCGTCCTTGTTCTCGAATTCTCTAGTCCCTATGGAGTTGCTCGCCCCCTCAGTCTCTTTCGAGCGGTCTGTTCTTCTGTCCCTTTCGAGCGGTTTGCTCCTTGGTCTCGAAATGTCTAGTCTTTCGAGCGTTGTGCTCCTGTTTATGGTTATGAAATTCTCTAAGTCTCTCTCTTTTTGTTCTTAAAATCTCTTATCTCTTTCGAGCGGTTTGCTCCTTGCGTTCAAACCTCTAGTCTCTTTGGAGCGGTTTGCTCCTTGTGTCAGCATGTTCGAGCTGTTTGCTCCTCTTGCTGAAGTTCTCAGTCTCTTTCGAACGGTTTGGTCCTGGTTCTCAGATTCCAAAGTTTTTTTCGAGCAGTTTGCTCCTTGTTCTCAACTGCTCTAGTCTCTTTCGAGCGTTTTGCTCCTTGTTCTCAATTCTTAAACTCTCTAGTCCTTTCCGAGCGGTTTGCTCCTTGTTCTTAATTGTTAAACTGTCTCTTTCGAGCGGTTCGCTTCTTTCAGTCAAATTCTCTGGTCTCTTTCCAGCAGTTTGCTCCTTCATCTCAAAATCTTTCGAGCCCCTTGCTTCTTTGTCTCAAAATCTCTAGTCTTTTCAACCTCAAATTAATTCTCTAGTCTCTTTTGAGCCGCTCGCCCCTCGTTCTCAAACTCCCTAGTCAGTCTCCTTCGAGCGGTCTGTTGCTCTTTTCTTTTCGAGCGGATTGCTCTTTCGTCTCAAGATATCTAGTCTCTTTTGAGCGGTGTGCTCCTTGTTATGAAATACTCTAAGTCTATGGCTTTTTGTTCTCAAAATCTCGAGTCTCTTTGGAAAGGTTGGCTCCTTGTGTTAGTCTTTTTCGAGCCCTGTGCTCCTGGCGGGCGGCTCGAAAGAGACTAGAGAGTTTGAGGACAAGGAGCAAACCACCCGGAAAAGACTGGAGAATTTGAAAACAAAGAGCAAACCAAGCGAACCAGACTAGAGAATTTGAGAAAAGGGTGCAAACCGATCAAAAAAACAACTAGACACCTTGAGAACACAAGGAGCAAACCGCTCGAGAGAGACTAGAGAATTTGAGAACAAGGTGCAAACCAATCGAAAGGGACTAGAGCATTTCAGAACGAGGAGCAAACTGTTCGAAAGAGACTGGGGAATCTGAGAACAAGGACCAAACCGTTCGAAAGAGACAAGAGAACTTGAGCACCCCCGTTCTCAAATCAGTCTTTTTCGAGCGGTCCGTGTTTTCTTCTGTCGTTGTCGAGCGGTTTGCTCCTTCGTCTCAAGATTTCTAGTCTCTTTCGAGCGGTGTGCTCCTTACTATTAAATTCTTTAGTTCTCTTGCTCAAAACCTCCAGTCTCTTACGAACGGTTTGGTTCTTTGTTCTCAAACTCCCCAGTCTCTTTCGAGCGGCTTGCTCCTTGTTCTGAAAGACCCTTGTCTAGTCCCTTGCGATTGGTTTGCACTTTGTTCTCAAATTCTCTGTTTTCTTTCACTTGTTTCGCTTCTTGCCTTCAAATTCTCTAGTCTTTTTCGAGCGGTTTGCTCCTTGTGTTCTCAAGTTGTTTAGGTTTTTTTGATCGGTTTGCTCCCTATTCTCAAATTATCGAGTCTCTTTCGCTGGGTGTGCTCTTCGTTGTCAACTTCTTTCGTTCGAGCGGTTTGCTCCTTGTTCTCAAATTATCTAGTCTCTTTCGAGCGTTTTGCTCCTTTGTCTGAACTCTCAAACTCTCCTGTTTCGGGCGGTTTGCTTCTTTGAGTCAAATTGTCTAGTCTCTTTCTAGCAGATCGCTCCTTGTTCTTAATTCTTAAACTCTCTCGTCTCTTTCGGGCGGCTTGCTTCTTCGAGTCAAAGTCTCTAGTCTCTTTGGAGCGGTTTGCTCCGTGTTCTCTAGTCTCTTTTGAGCCGCTCGCCCCTCGTTCTCAAACTCCCTAGTCTCCTTCGAGCGGTCTGTTGCTCTTTTCTTTTCGAGCGGATTGCTCTTTCGTCTCAAGATATCTAGTCTCTGTTGAGCAGCGTGCTCCTTGTTATGGAATCCCTAACTAAGTCCCTTGCTTTTTGGTCTCAAACTCCCTAGTCTCTTTCGAGCGGTTTGCTGCTCTTGCTCAAGGTCTCTAGTCTCTTTGGAACCGTTTGCTCCTTGCGTTAGTCTTTTGCGAGCGGCTTGCTCCAGCTCAACTTCTCTTGTCTCTTTCGAACGGTTTGGTCCTTGTTGTCAGATTGCCCAGTCTCTTTCGAGCGGTTTTCTCACTGTTCTGCAATAGTCTAATCCCTTTCGATTGGTTTGCACCTTGTGATCAAATTCTCTAGTCTCTTTCGAGCGTTTTGCTTCTGGCTCTCAAGTTCTCCAGTCTCTTTCGAGCGGATTGCTCCGTGTTCTCATTCTCTAGTCCTTTTCGGGCGACTTGCTTCTTTGTCACAAAGGCCCTATAGCCTATGGTCTTTTTCGAGCGATTTGCTCCTTCCAGCGGTTCGCTCCTTGTTCTCAAATGCTCCGGTCTCTTGCGAGTGGCTTGCTCCTTGTTTTCAAGTTCTCTAGCCTTTTGGAGCAGTTTGCTCCTTGCGCCAGTCTTTTTCGAGCTGCCCCTCTTGCTCACGGTCTCTAGTCTCTCTCGAACGGTTTGGTCCTGGTTCTCAGATTCCCCAGTCTCGTTCGAGCGGTTTGCTCCGTTTCTGAAATACTCTAGTCCTTTTCGATTGGTTTGCACCTTGTTATCAAATTCTCTGTGCTCTTTTGACTTGGTTCGCTCCTTGCTCTCAAATTCTCTAGTCATTTTCCGAGCGGTTTGCTCCTTGCGTTCTCAAATTGTTTAGTTTTTTTTGATCGGTTTGCTCCCTATTCTCAAATTTGCCCGTCTCTTTCGCTGGGTCTGCTCTTCGTTTTCAATTTCCTTCGTCTCTTCCGAGCAGTTTGCTCCTTGTTCTGAAATGCTCTGGTCTCTTTCGAGCGGTTTGCTCCATGTTCTCAAATTCTCTAGTCTCTTTCGAGCGTTTTGCTCCTTGTTCTTAATTCTTAAACTCTCTAGTCTCTTTCGGGCGGTTTGCCTCTTGGAGTCAAATTATCTAGTCTTTTTCAGCAGTTTGCTCCTTGTACTCAAACTCCCTAGTCCCTTTCGAGCGGTCGCTCCTTGTTTCCAAATGCTCTAGTCTCTTTCGAGCGGAATGCTCCGTGTTCTCATTCTCTAGTCCTTTTCCAGCGGTTTGCCTCTTTTGTCTCAAAGTCTCTGGTCTCTTTCGCGCGGTTTGCTCCTTGTTCTCAAACGCTCTAGTCTTTTTCAAGCTGCTTGCTCCGTGTTCTCATCCTTTAGTCTCTTTCGAGCGGTTTCCTCCTTGTTCTCAAATCTCTAGTCCCTTTGGAGCCGCTCCCTCGTTCCCAAATTCCCCAGTCTCTTTCGAGCGGTCTGTTTTCCTGTCCTTTTCGAGCGGTCTGCTCCTTGGTCTAGTTTCTGTCGAGCGGTGTGCTTCCTGTTATGACATTCTCTAAGTCAGACTCTAAGTCTCTTGATTTTTAAGGTCAAAATCTCTAGTCTCTTTCGAGCGGCTTGCTCTTTGCTTTACATTCTCTAGTCTCTTTGGAGCGGTTTGCTCCTTGTGTCAGCATTTTCGAGCTGTTTGCTCCTCTTGCTGAAGTTCTCAGTCTCTTTCGAACGGTTTGGTCCTGGTTCTCAGATTCCCCAGTCTCTTTCGAGCAGTTTGCTTCTTGTTCTGAAATAGTCTAGTCCCTTTCGATGTGTTCGCTCCTTGTTCTCAAAGTCTTTAGTCTCTTTCGAGCGTTTTGCCCCTTGCTCTTAATTCTTAACTTCTCTAGTCTCTTTCGAGCGGTTCGCTTCTTTGGGTGCAATTATCTAGTCTCTTTCCAGCAGGTGGCTCCTTCTTTTCAACATCTCTAGTCGATTTCGAGCGGTTTGCTCCTTGTTCTCAAATCCTCAATATAGTCTCTTTTGAGCCGCTCGCCCCTCGTTCTCAAACCCCCTAGTCTCTTTCGAGCGGTCTGTTTTCCTTGTCTTTTCGAGCGGATTGCTCTTTCGTCTCAAGAATATCTAGTCTCTTTTGAGCGGTGTGCTTCTTGTTATGAAGTTCTCTAAGGCTCTTGCTTTTTGTTCTCAAAATCTCTAGTCTCTTTCGAACGGTTAGTCTTTTTCGAGCCCTGTGCTCCTGGCGAGCGGCTCGAAAGAGACTAGAGAGTTTGAGGACAAGGAGCAAACCACCCGAAAAAGACTGGAGAATTTGAAAACAAAGAGCAACCAAGCGAAACAGACTAGAGAGTTTGAGAAAAGGACGCAAACCCATCCAAAAACATTTGGAAAACTTGAGAACACACGGAGCAAACCGCTCGAAAGAGATTAGAGAATTTGAGAACAAGGTGCAAACCAACCGAAAGGCACTACAGTATTTCAGAACAAGGACCAAACCGCTCGAAAGAGACTGGGGCATGTGAGAACAAGGACCAAACCGTTCGAAAGAGACTAGAGAACTTGAGCACCCCCGGCTCTCAAATTCCCTAGTCTCTTTCGAGCGGTCTGTTTTGTCCGTGCTTTTCGAGCGGCTTGCTCCTTCGTCTCAAGATTTCTAGTCTCTTTCGAGCGGTGTGCTCCTTACTATTAAATTCCTTAGTTCTCTTGCTCAAAACCTCCAGTCTCTTACGAACGGTTTGGTCCTTTGTTCTCACATTCCCCAGTCTCGTTTGAGCGGCTTGCTCCTTGTTCTGAAAGACCCTAGTCCCTTTCGATTGGTTTGCACTTTGTTCTCAAATTCTCTGTTTTCTTTGACTTGGTTCGCTCCTTGCTCTCAAATTCTCTAGTCGTTTTCGAGCGATTTGCTCCTTGTGTTCTCAAGTTGTTTAGTTTTTTTTGATCGGTTTGCTCCCTTTTCTCAAATTCTNCTTTGACTTGGTTCGCTCCTTGCTCTCAAATTCTCTAGTCGTTTTCGAGCGATTTGCTCCTTGTGTTCTCAAGTTGTTTAGTTTTTTTTGATCGGTTTGCTCCCTTTTCTCAAATTCTCTAGTCTCTTTCGCTGGGTTTGCTCTTCGTTTTCAATCTCGGTCGTCTCATTCGAGCGGTTTGCTCCTTGTTCTGAAATGCTCTAGTCTCTCTCGAGCGGCTTGCTCCATGTTCTCAAATGCTCTAGTCTCTTTCGAGCGTTTTGCTCCTTGTTCTTAATTCTTAAACTCTCTAGTCTCTGTTTACTTCTTTGAGTCACTTCTTTTGTCTCTTTCCAGCAGTTTGCCCCTTGTCCTTAATTCTTAAACTCTCTAGCTAGCCTCTTTCGGGCGGCTTGCTTCTGTGAGTCAAATTATCTAGTCTCTTTCCAGCAATTTGCTCCTTGTACTCAAATACTCTAGTATCGTTCGAGCGGTTCGCTCCTGTTTCTCAAATACTCTAGCCGCTTTCCAGCGGATTGCTCCGTGTTTTCATTCTCTAGTAGCTTTCGAGCGGCTTGCTTCTTTCTCTCAAAGTCTCTAGTCTCTTTCGAGCGGTTTGCTCCTTGTTCTCATTCTTTAGTCTTTTCCGGGCAGAACTGTCTAGTCTCTTTCGAGCGGTTTCCTCCTTGCTCTCAAATTCTCTAGTCCCTTTGGAGCCGCTCGCCCCTCGTTCCCAAATTCCCTAGTCTCGTTCGAGCGGTCTGTTCTTCTGTCCTTTTCGAGCGGTTGGTCTCAAGATTTCTAGTCTCTTTCGAGCGGTGTGTTCCTTGTTATTAAATTCTGTAAGTCTGTTGTTCAACATCTCCAGTTTTTTCGAGCGGTTTGGTCCTTGTTCTCAAACTCCCCAGTCTCTTTCGAGCGGCTTGCTCCTTGTTCTGAAAGACCCTTGTCTAGTCCCTTGCGATTGGTTTGCACTTTGTTCTCAAATTCTCTGTTATCTTTGACTTGGTTCGCTCCTTGCTCTCAAATTCTCTAGTCGTTTTCGAGCGATTTGCTCCTTGTGTTCTCAAGTTGTTTAGTTTTTTTTGATCGGTTTGCTCCCTTTTCTCAAATTCTNCTTTGACTTGGTTCGCTCCTTGCTCTCAAATTCTCTAGTCGTTTTCGAGCGATTTGCTCCTTGTGTTCTCAAGTTGTTTAGTTTTTTTTGATCGGTTTGCTCCCTTTTCTCAAATTCTCGAGTCTCTTTCGCTGGGTTTGCTCTTCGTTTTCAATCTCGGTCGTCTCTTTCGAGCGGATTGCTCCGTGTTTTCATTCTCTAGTCCTTTTCCAGCGGCTGGCTTCTTCGTCTCAAAGTCTCTAGTCTCTTTCGCGCGGTTTGCTCCTTGTTCTCTAATGCTCTAGTCTTTTTCAAGCGGTTTGCTCCGTGTTCTCATTCTTTAGTCTCCTTCGAGCGGAATTCTGTAGTCTCTTTCGAGCGGTTTCCTCCTGGTTCTCAAATTCTCTAGTCCCTTTGGAGCTGCTCGCCTCTCGTTCCCACAGTCCCTAGTCTCTTTCGGGCGGTCCGTTTTTCTGTCCTTTTCGAGCTGTTTGCTCCTTGGTCTCAAAATGTCTAGTTTCTGTCGAGCGGTGTGCTCCTTGTTATGACATTCTCTGAGTCTCTTGATTTTGTTGTGAAAATCGCTAGTCCCTTTCGAGCGGTTTGCTCTTTGTTTTCAAACTCTAGTCTCTTTGGAGCGCTTTGCTGCTTGTGTCAGTCCTTTCGAGCGGTTTGCTCCTCTTGCTCAAGTTCCCTAGTCTCTTTCGAACGGTTTGGTCCTTGTTCTCAGATTCCCCAGTCTGTTTCGAGCCATTTGCTCCTTGTTCTGAAATACTCTAGTCCCTTTCGATTGGTTTGCTCCTTGTTCTCAAATTCTCTATCCCTTTCGAGCGGTTTGGTCCTTGTTCTCTCCTGGGCCTGGCGCCCTTGTGACAGGCTCCTCTCGCGGGCCTGCTGCCCTTCGGAGGCTCCCGGCTCGGTTGGTTTTGGCAGACTCCCTCTCCACTCTCACGTTGTGTCCTTTCTTTCTGCGTTTCCCCCCGCCCTCCCCTGCCCTCCCCTCCCCTCCCCTAACTCTCCTTTTCTTTCCCATTAACAGTCCTTGCCGCTGCCCTTCGTTCCTTTTTCTCGCTTCCTGTACCCTGCCCTTTTCCGCCTTTCTTCTCCGCTTCCCTGCCCCTTTCCTTCTCTTCCTGATTCCCTATCTCGCTGTCCCTCTGTCTCTCTGTCTCTTTGTGCCGCTCGGTCTCTCTGTTGGTCTGTCGCTCTGTTTCTCTGCTTCTCTTTCTTTCTTTCTCTTCTTTCTCTCACCTCTGCTTCCCTCGTCCTTCTTGGTTTCCCTCCGCCTCTAGTTTTGTCTCTTTCTCTTTCTCTCTCTCTCTCTCTCTCGCTGTCTTTCCCTCTGTCACCCTCTCTCTCTTTCCAGTTACTTCTGTGTCCCTGTCTTTCTGGCTCTACGTCTCTCGGTCTGTTTGTCTCTCTGTTCTAATTATGTCTCTAGATTCTTTGTTCCTTCAGCTCTAGACCCCCAAACCCAGGGCTTGAAAAAAGCCTCTGACGACCGATTAGATTGTTTTTGCATCCTTAAAGATTGTTTTGTTCCTTCGGCCTTAAACCCCCAAACCCAGAACGTGAAAACAACCTTGTATGGCCGGTTAGGTTTTTTGCCTCTTCAACAGTTCTTTTCTTCCTTCTGCCTCAGACCCCAAACCTGAGGATCTGAACAGGGCGCGAAAAAAAGCCCAAGCGAGAAAATGAGCATGAGGAGCCTTTTTCGGGGTGTGAAAAAGCCCCGCCCTCAAGCTGGGTGCTGGCGGGCCATTGTGATGTGTTGCATCTTCCTTTATTGAGTATAACAGGACATACCGAAGAGTATTTGTCAAAGGTTTCAAAGGGACAACCTACGTAACCACTAGAACCTGGGCTGTTATATGGAAAGTCTGTTGCTGCCATAAGAGACAGCGCCCGGGCTCTACTTAGGACTGTGCTTGTTTGTTTGGTAAAGGAAAATGACTAGAATCCCACTAAATGTCACAATGTGACAATGATGTTTCCATGGTGGGTACAAAAGGGGCTGTAGCTACTGCCATCACTCATGCTACGGATACTGATGTTTCAATAGCCGCCAAGCCAGCGAACCCCAGCCCCCAAACAACGGTAAAACACAGCTTTCAAGCCTTAACACTTGTAAATCCCAATAGCGTTTAGCATGTCTGGCCTTCGACGAGCAGCAGGATCGTGGCTACTATGCGCAGGCCGTGGTGTCCGTTCAGAGTGAGGTTTGGGGCTGGGGCAGGAGCTTCAAGTTCCCGTAGCTTCAGAGCCCTTATATAACTCTAGTATTCTGAATTTAGTACCTTCCAGCCTTTGGGCTTTAGAAGCGTGACATGAGGCTAGTTGAGAAACGAGGCTATGAAGTTCAAGTGCTCCGCAATGAAAGTAGGTTAGAACATACTTCCAGAACCCAAACGCCCAGATCAAGGTCTGCCAGGGACCTACATACCCCCAGAACCCCAAATAGCGTTTTCTTCGGAAGTCCTACTGAGAAGCACGATACATTCAACCATTCCTGCCTTCTGGCGACATTGGGCGAAGCCCAAACTTTAAAGGCCATTGTACAGCTGAAAATTTCTGTCGTAAACGTCTTGGAAAAAAAGAAAATGAAGAGACAAAACAAATCCGAAGGCCTTGACGTTGCCCATTGGCCTCCTCTTGCGCTGGCGCTGCCGGCTGTCGGACGACGACACGGCGGAGGCCGCAGATGGTCGAATTCCCGTGTCTTTATTAAGGCAGACGTGTTTGTAGATAGCCTCCTAATGGGACCGGATGGCCTCAGAAGGAGTAAAAGTGGCATCGGGCTTTGTAAGGTGGCGTAGGGTTTAGGCTGTTGGGGCTTGGGGGTTTTTAGGCCTAAAATTGCAACAACTCGATGTTACGGGCTACACGGTTGTTGGCCCTTTCACATGGCTTATCTCATTTTCAGGTGCCATAACAACGAAAGAACGTTAGTTGTTGAATGAGCTATGCTTTTGCTGAGCCAGGACCCAGTTTTTCTGTCTTCGGGTGTTTTTCGGATGATCGGTCTTGTCTAAGGGTTCAAGCAGGGACGCTTTGCTCAAGTGACTTCGCAACTAGGATCCTACTATTTAAGGTTCATTTCGGGTGCTGTCAGAGTGATTGGTTCAGGGTTCAGTGACGTTGGTAGTAGCAATGCCGGGGTCGTCAGACAAGGTAGTGCAGATGCGGAGCTTTCTGATTTTCGGATGTTGGAACGGCCTGCTTCTGAGTTCGGTTCCCCAAGCGGTGTCTGCAGCAACGCACTTTTCTGCCGGAGAGTTCCTGTGTAGGCGGATGTCTTCCGGCCGACTGATGGCCTCACCCAGAGCTTCCCTTTGTCTCATCAACCCACAATACGACCTGCCCTCAAAGTCCTGCGTCGGGGGGTACTAGGTGTTGAACTGCTGGTCGCATGCACAGCTTCGGGTGCTCTCAATCAGGATGCGCGGCTAATCTCCTTCTTCGGATACGACGCCATCATCTATTGCGCCTTGGGAGAAACAAAGTTTTAGCTGAGGGTGGTGGCATGCCGCGCCCGCCTAGCGCTGGTACGAAACATACTGGCTTCTTGTAGATGAGAGCTTGTCTTCACCTTGCAACCAAAAGAAATTACTGTACACAAGGCAGCATGTGCGGTGCAGCTGAAAGACGAAGAGCACTCAGGTGACATTCCCATCAAGAAGGAGCAGGTGGGACGAGGGCAGAGCCGAAGTCACGAGCCATTTCGGGGCCTTGGTGTTACAGTGTTGGCAGTTCTGCGTTCTTAGCACTATGAGAGATTATGAGCTCTGCGATTCCTCTTATTACTGTAACCATCGTCTCGACTCTCGACTATCGTAGTTTCCCGTTCTCTGTACCCGATCGATTGCTGCGAGAATTAGTGTAAAACTGGCGGCAGCGCCCTTGACATCTTCATTGTTGTTACTGAGATCAAAAAAGTTTGTTCATACAACCTGGTGCGAAACTGTGTACATCGTTGAAAGCTGACCCTGAGATTGAAATCTACATCAGAGTAGCTTCAACCTCACCCGCCTGATCCAAACGGAAACCTATGTCACGAAAAGAAGAACAGGCTAGAGCATTGCATAACATAATACAATATAACATAGTATAACATCGTGAACTATAATCGCATAATGTAGTACGTACTATATTGTCATGTATTGTATAACAAAGAGGCCTGAGGCCTGAAACTGTAAACTTTGAACTTAGATGGCCTAAACCCTAAACCCTAAACCCCAAACCGAAAGCTTAGGGCATCTGAGGGTGCGAGTGCAGGTGGACCTACTTGAGATCAGGCGGGCTTCCACAAGCAAAGCTTAGGGGTCTAGGGATTTAGGGTTTTGGGGTTTAGGGTTTAGGGGTTTAGGGGTTTGGGGATTGGGGTTTAGGGTTTAGACCATGTAAAACCAGTGGCTTAGTAAGTTTCTCTTACCAGGGATTCTTTCTGTTTCCTTCTGAGGATTAACAGGTTTCCTTCAGTGACTTTTTGACTGGTGTTTAAGGGCTTGTGAGCGCACGCGCCTGGCTGTTTATAGATCGACCCTCGCTGCTTTGACTGTTCATGCGTACTTTTTGAACTTGAGCTTGTCCTTGCGATGGTTTACCAGTGCAGGTTGAAACAGACTTGTAAAGTTCAGGGCAGGTTCGGTTAGAACTAGAGTTCTGAATGGGGAAAACACCAAATGCAGGTATTCTTTCTGCCAAGGAGCACCCGTGAGGCGGCTATAGGGCTATGGGGCGTTTGGGTTCTCGGGTTACAGGGCTATAGGGCTTTTTTGGTTTAGGGTTCAAGGTCTAGAATTCGGGGCACTCTAGGATACGCGATTGTTGTCGACAATTTCCACCACGCACCAACGACCAGAACCGAAACTCCTCTTCACCAGGCCGGAGCTCCTCGCAACTCCAGGAGCGTGGACGCCGCCGCCGTTGCGGCTGTGTTCCGCGATGCGCTTGGGACAGGGATTAGAGCTTTGGTTTTAAGCTTTAAGGATATGTAGGTAGGGTTAAGGGTATTTGGGGGTCAGTGTTGAGGGATCTGGGCTTGTGGTTTACAGTCTACAGAAGTTTACAGGTTGGGACTGGGATTCGGGTCGTAGGGTGTAGAGTTTAGGTCATTTGGGTTTAGCGGTCAGGGTCTGGGCTTATGTAGGGATGAGGGGATTTGGGGTTCGGGGATTGGGGCTGAGGGCATTGGGGCTTAGAGACTGCGGGAGTCGAGAGGGTCTTGCAACTCGCAGGCTCTGCGGGTGGGGATTAGTGGTTTGGGAGGGTGTCAGACTGCAAGAATCCTGGGTAGTATTAGGGAGACCCCTCGAGGGGGACCCTTCTTAACCCTACTTCCGGCTCTCTTAAAAGGGACCTTATTGAGAGGGTCTATATCCGCAAGGGTCCCACCTAATCCTAACTCCTAACCACGCCCTAAAGAAGCCAGAAGGTTTTGTCTCGTCCAAGGAGGCCAAAGTGGCGCCTCACCGACTCTTGCCCGCATCACCGGCGTGGAAGCTTGCGGGACTTTGTGTTGAAGATCGGAGTTGCGAAGTGCGCGGGGCATCTAAGCCCTCAACCCTACAGCCTTTAGTTCTCGACCCATGACACTGGAAGCCCGAGGCTCTAAGTAAACGGGCTTGTGATCCGGTGCTCATCTGCTTCAGTTTGCTCCCATGGAATCAGCTGCAAGAATCTCCGAGAATTGAAACCCAGCACATGCCTCCACCTGCCGCTGCAATGCGAGGCCTGCACCCAGCCCTTGCACACGTTCGAGAAGAGCCTGTGCTGAACCGGAGCTGAAGACGTTTCACGTGGGGTTCAAGACAGGATTATTCGACTGAAGACCCTCAACCTTCCAAGACCCCGAAGCGCACTGAAACGAAGCACCCTGAGCCCTCAACACCCCTAAACCCCCAAACTCTCAAAACCCTAACCCCAAGATCGAAGCCCTAAACCTACGTCCCAAACCCTGAATTAACCCTAAACTTGGCCCTAAACCCCAAACTTTGAACCCCACCATCTCCGTTGTTCTGTCAGGATGGAGGCCCTTGCGCCCAACCTGCTGGCCGAGTTTTTAGAATCTTGGAATGGTAAAGAGCAGGGTTTAGGGTTTACAGGGTTTGGGGTTTGGGGTTTAGGGGCCTAGGATTGAGGTTCAGACCGGGCTTACTCGATAGGGTTTAGTATGACATTCACGGCTTAGGGTGACTCATGTGACCAGGTGATGTTCTGATTCTGTGATCTCAACTCCCTATAAACCATATGGGACCCGCAAAATGTCTGCAAATCAGAGCGACAAGAACGATAGCAATTCCGATTGTTTGTATACATGAGGGTTGTAGTATTGCTTTGAAGAAGGCCATGCATAATGACTTGATGATGATGATGATGATGATGATAGCTACTATCCCCCTACCCTTCTGATTGCACGATTCGGAACCAAATCACGAAGATGAATGCTTGTTAGGACAGGACCATACAGAACCTACACCAAGAACTTCGCAACAGCAAAACCACCTGATAAAATCTATTGCCCATCCTTTACGTTTCCATGTGAAAGCCTGAACCCGAAGATCGCTGGGCTCTTTGGTCGTATAATGCGGATCGGAATAAGTTGGTAGTATTGGTCCTTATAGCCCCCAGATAGCATTATATTCATCTGAGAGAGACACAGAGAGAGAGAGAGAGCACTCCGGAATTGAGGGCCTAAGCCTTAGGTTCTGCAGCGTGCTTTGCTTGAATTTGAGGAGTACGTCTCATTTAGGGTTTTACGTGCTCTGTGGGAAGATACCTTGCAGATGTTCAGGCAGCCGAAGAGAGTTATCTAGGCCTTTCCTTTTTCATGACTCAGGACTACCACTTCCTGCTAGGCATCGAGCACATTACCGTGTTTGATGCCGATGGTTCCGTCGAAGAGCCCTTTGTCGTTCGACTAGGGTGAGGCGAATTGGGACGCAAGCCCCGTGTCCTTTTCCCGTCGCTACCCATCTACAGTGTCATGGCAGTGTCTCACGAGGTTTAGTTCTAATTATGAAGGCCCCTAAAACATGTTCGTTATTACAAGTAGCCTTTGTAGCTTCCAAGCTCGAGCTTTGTCTCAGACTGAGGGTCCTGGTGCCAGGAAGGTCTGAAGTTGGGTAGGGTTTTGGGTTGGCTTCGGGCTCAGGTTTTGGGGTTTACAAAGCTTTGGGGTTTTGAGTTGAAGGTTCAGGTTCTGGCGTTAGGGTTACGGTTACGGGACACCCCGGAAGAAGTCATGAGGCCTTCAAGAGGAACTCGAAGCGAAAGCAAGGATCCCCGTGACTTCCACAAGCTATGTGCAGTAAAAGCAAGGTCATTGAGACGTTACGAAGCAAAGAACCCGGGTCGCGGACAGGCTCGCATTGCTCGCATCAGGGGCATGTGCTGGCCTTTAGAGGTTGAGGAACCACAAAGTGACGAAGTGATGCGCTTTAAACTGCTCAAAATGCAGCTCCTCCACTTTTCCGTGTATGCCTAGCCGGTGTCAATGTGAGATGGCCAACGTAGCTCTCAAAGTCTTTTGTCTTAATTGCTGCAACTAGCCTCTCACAACAGCGAGCTACTACAGTCGCATGTATATGTAGGTTTGTGTAGCTCCACTCGAGTTTCTGTCAGCTGATCACTCAATGTGGCCATGTGCTTGTGGATGGTGGATCACCTGCATCATGTCCATGCACTTTTTTTTTACCGGGGTCGCAGAAGTCTGCTGTGCCATTTGGTGAGTGAGAGTTGTCCTGCTCGTATGTGCATGTGTGCTGTTGCTTTGTTGTTTTTGGATCGTTCTGTTTACACTTGCTTACGAGACCGGGCGGTGCACTAGCAGCTCATTAGCATGTTGTGGGGGGGGGCCTAAATAATTACCAGTACTATTTTGGTGGTTCCTTACTATAATTAGTTATGGTATAATATACCCCAAAAACCTACTCTAATGATTAAGGCCCCTGTATTAGGCATTTACAGCGTAGAGTCCCGAAACCTTCCGAAGATCGACTATGTGAGCCACTGGCCCCTTCGTTTCGGCGCGGCGCACGCGCCTCGAAGCTTGGCGCTGACTATGTCTCGGGAACGTCGGAGAGGTTTTGGATTGAAATGGGTTTATGGTGTAGGGTGGGCTTATTGTTATTTCTGGTTGTGATAAAAAAATCTTGCCTGTAAATGATTATGGCGAGATGTGTTGGCGAGTGTTATGACGATCAAAAGCGCTGCCGCTTCCATACGGCCAGTGGCCACAACACGGAAGCCCTGTCTTCCACCCACGGTCAATGCATGAGGTAGGAACCACCCTGCCACAAACTACTTGACATGCTGGTAGCAAGTGGATAGTTGTGGAAATGGAGATCCCTTTCTGGGCCCCAGGAAGAACATGTGAATTAGTGTTGCGATGTGTTTTTGAGTGTGTGTGTGTGTCTATTTTTCCAGCTCAGGCGGGTCTGAGAACTGGCGTCCCCTGCTCTTCGAAGTCGAAGCAGAGACACCTGAATGGAATCGAGCTTGGGCTACGCAGTGCGTGGGTACACGGCTGCAGCACCACCGATCTGGATGAACCTGATGTTAGCGTCCGCTACGAGTGCTGAGCATATGGAGCTTCCATGACATAGCCCTAAAGCCCTAGGATCTGAAGCCTAAGCTACAGATGTGGGGTTCGTTTAGAAGTGGTTCAGTACAAGGCTCATGCTTTGGATTCCTGCAAACCAGGCTTCGAGGAACCCAAAAAAGTCGAAGCCCACGGGACCTTAGCCCACGGCCACAAGATGATGAGATCAGGAGCCAGAGCTGCCAGAGCTGCCAGCAGTGATCATGGCGATGAACCATGACAGTAACATGCCACAAGTAGCCGAGGAATCACTGCTTGTGGCGCATCTCGCCTTCACGAGATTATGTTCCCATTGCTCTCTTAGCCTCAGGGCCCCTGAGCCCGACGCTTTAATTATTAGCTTCGGGTTTTGGAGCAGGGTAGAGGGTATAGGGTTTAGGGTATATGAGGGTATATGATACAGGGTCTAGGGTGTAGGGTTTAGGGTATGGGATACAGGGTTTAGGGTAGAGTCTTAGAGGGTTTAGGGTTCGCCAGCACAGTTGGAATGGAGCCCCAGTCATTGTTTCCGCAAGCGAAGCATTTTCTCCGAATAGGGGGCTGGTTTTGACACCGTAAGTCTGTTCAGCCTACACTGACTGTACACTTACTATGCCCTGCCCTGTCCGCTGAAAATTCGATTAAAGCATGACAAACTGTTCAAACTAAATGATGTGTGCTGCTCACTTTCCTGAAATCCTGTGCTATTCTTACACAGAGCAAGCCAGTGTGTGCACACATATGAAGTTGATGTTAATATAGAAGCCTGAGCATTTACCTAGATTGTTTTTCGCGCTATAAAGATACTCTAATGTAGACCAAAACCCACTTCGACTTGACGTAAACCTTGTATACGCCTAAAACAAACACCTCCTTAGAAAACCCTTATATAAAATCTCTGTTCCAAATATTCGAGCCCCTATAATAGGCATCTGCCCTAAGGCTATCGAGGGCGAGCAGACTGGGCCGTCGTGCTGCATTCACCGGATGAGTCTCGCTTTGCAGCTTAGGGTTTAAGATTGAGGGTTTAGGGGTGAGGCAGCATTAGGATTTGGGGGTTCAGGATTGCGGAGGTGTGGAGGTGGTCTTATTGCCTTCAGGGCTGAGTAGATAGCCTTGAACCTTTTGTGGTTTATCTCACCCTACCAAAATTACAAGATTAGCCCTTTTTTGGCCAGGATACTCAGCCCCGTCGTGGTAGAGATGGGGCAGCAGCAAGGATAGTCGGCGGTAATATAAGATAACAGTAGGAAAAACATGACAATGTGAGATAACATGAGATAAAGATAATATAAACACAAAATTTTCTGGGGCTGAAGCTCAGGAGAGCTGTGAGCATAGGATGTGTTTCATGCGGGTCGATAGCCTTTTGCAATGAATGAGTGAAGAGTTTGGAATGTCTTGTTCAATTGTGTGCAGAGCCCTTGGGCACACAACGAAGACGATTTGCTGTGACTTGTGCTGGAGATCGCTAGGAAACCCGGAATTTCAATCTGCGTGATGTGTGCTGTACGGGAGTTTGAGAGGAGAAGGGTTCTTGATATAGATAGAGACTATTCAGTCGGATCCTCTCTATAAAGACGCCCAAAGTACCCCTAATTTCAGGAAAGCCCATAGCGCTTGGTGCGTCCAAAACTACTTCCAGGAATTCCTGCATGTCGTCCATGACCCTGGCGAAGGGTCCTTGTCACGGTTTCTGACACGACTGGAGGACCTGTTGATAGACGGTGGGGCAGGGGCGTGGATTTCCAAGGCTTCTCGTGTATGATCAACAGCTTTACGATTGCGGTCAGATGAGGATGTGAAGTCGAGGTTTGTTTGCATGTCATGGGAACGCTGCTGGATTTCACAGAGCCGAATTTTGCGAGGAGCACCGCAGCGCATTGTCCCATGTGGAAGTTCGGCAGGCTTCCAATTCCCGCCGCACTTTGGGGGGTTTGGGTTTCGGGTTTAGGGCGTTGGGGTGTTTTCTAGATTACCGTAGTGGCAGCAACCAGCAAACCACAAAACCGTACACACCTCGAAGCAATAGTTTGAGCATCAGTAGTGCCTGTCACGAGATGTGGTGGGCTGCCCTAAGCCATTGCATCGCCAAGAGACGCCTGACGGAACAATGGTGGACCACCAGGCTCAAAGAGCAAAAGCAAAAAAGAAGGCAATGATAATGATCATGATCATGACAATCATACTAACCATACCAATAATTAATAGTAACATTAGTGATTCCCATATCTTTCGGCTGGTTGCCAACCAAGCTCGTGATGCCTCAGCACGCTCCCATCTGCCCCCGGGTCCAATGAGCTTATAACGACTAGTACTGTTACTCTTGTTACTGCTATAATTTTAATATTGTTGGTTCTGTTCTTTTCCTTATCTCTACAGAACCAGGGCCTCCCGGATATCTTGCGAAAGACGATCTTCCAAGCCCCCCAACCATCATCCGAGCCGTGAGAACCCAACATCGCAAGCCTCTACCGCCCTCAACGCCTAAGACACGCAATAGTAATGAGAAGAATGAGAGCTATATATCAGGAGTAATAACAGTAGTAGCAGGAATTGCCTATAATCATAGTCGCCTTAGCAATAGCATTACTCATGAGCACGCCGCAAAGTTACTGCAGATCTCGGAAGGTGCTCTTCGGAGGAGCGCCCCAGGAACCTGGACTTCTGTGGATTTTCCGTAGTTTTAGGGCTCGGGATCTCTGGGGTTTCGGATTTTGGGGTTTAGGCTCTAAGCTGGTGCTTTCAGGGGGTCTTGAGGGATCTGCAGAGCTTGAAGAGGCAAGAAGAGCAGGTCCAAGTTGGCTGTAGAAGTCCTAGCAAGCGCGGTTTGGGTGCTGTGAGGGCTTCGCAGCATTCTTTAGGGTTTTAGGGTGTAGGGCTTTTTGGTTCAGGGTCCCAACTGCAAAACCGTCGAGGCGTCGACTTTGGACTCTCTTCGTCGTCCGGCTTGGGGTTCAGGTCCGATGGGCCACTAAGTCCAGGATGGCAGCTGGCACCTATTCAACACAGGGCCGGAAGAAGCAGAGAAGATGAGCTTCGTAGCCGGATTTGGACGAATCCAAAGAAGATATTGTAAGAACCTGAATATTCGGTACACGTCTCCCGAGGGACATTTTGTGGGATCAGTCGACTCAGAGTCTGCATCCGCCGATTGTCGCTAATGCCCCTGCGTGTTCCCTACAACGCCCAGGAAAACGCAAGGCATCTCTTCTGGCGTAGGCATCCTGGACCATGCAAAACACTGCAGGCGACACCCTAAAGCCTAGTATGGCCGTAGTTGAAGACTAAAAACCCTGACAACCTGAAGCCCGAAACCATCCGAAACACCTTAATCTAAGACACCCTCCACTATCCTCATCCCCACACAATCCCCGTAACACCCGTGAACAAACAGTTGGGGGGAGCCCCCAATTTGGAGCTCAGGACGCCATCTCCATGCCGGGCCGTTTTCTGCAGCTGGGCCACGCATTTGTGAGTCATTATCGCTTTTGGGGGGATTGACTGACGCAGAAATTTGAAGCCGTACTAACTGGGTGTTATATGAAGTTATGTACATGTCTACTGTCTACATATAGTCATATATATATAGAGAGAGACAGAGAGAGGGCTTATGTGTGTTTGGACCGGGGTTAGGTGAAGAACACGGGAAGGCCTAATCTGATTGCTGCCAAAGGCGTGTGAATATGTGCGATGCCCCGAACCGGAGAAATCTTGCTTGAAGGATTGAGGCTACAGGACGCTACAAAACTCTTGCTTTCTTACGACCCTCGTCTTACTTGTTTTCACCGACCTACTGCGGCTGCATGAAAGACTCCACCGCCGAGGTACCGAGAGGAGGGGAGCGGCGCTGCCGAAACGGTCGCTCTTCCGCTCCAGCTGGGCGGGGTGGGTTTGTAGCACTTCCGGTAGCCCCAGATAACGCAGGGAGAACCCTCAAACTAGGAGGTTCTTGGAGCCACAGGTTGGAGATCGGGCTGCTGGGCGCGACGATGTAAGATGCTTCATAAGCTGGCTTGCGAAGTGTCTAGACCTTTTTTACAAAGACCGCGTTAATGTTGCAGGGTGATGTCCGCCAGACGCAGCAGCAGAGCCCAGTGCAATATGAGAGGCTTACAGGTCCCCAGAATCTGAAGCAGTCGCTTTGCTCCAGATTGCCGGCCTACAAACGGTGAAGACTGAAGACTTAAGCATGACCTAGAAGCCAAGAAACATCAAGTGTTTCAGGCTTTAGCAGCCTCAAAAACGAGGAAGCGCAAACCTTGATAATGCCCGAGAGGTATGAAAAAGCAAAAGACCTCAAGTTTTGACTGATTAGCTTTGAATGCGAGGCTTCTCACACCATCATCGCCAATGTGGACAACTTTGCGCAAGCAGGCGTCCACACCGCGAGGCAAAGCCACAACAGTCAGGTTGGGCGAAAGGTCAAGTCGTCCCGAGGTGCGTCCAGTACTCCTCCAGCACCCGTCCGAAAACTCTGACTGCGGGGTCCGCGAACTGATACATCGCGAGGGCATGTTGCCATTCTATTTTCAAGTCCTCTCACGACCGCCACAATTCGCAATATCCCATTTGGCAACTAGTGAGCTTCATACAGCGGTCATAACCTGATATCATTGTTTGTGTAAGGTGTCCCTAAGTCCTATCTGCACCCTGATGACACACCCAACCCCAAGCCCCTAAACCTCACGTGTCGGAAGACGCAGAGGCAAGCAGAACCTAAATAGGAAGACAAGGCTCAAGTTGTGTCATGAGAGCCAGGGAACCCTTCTTCTACGGGATCACTAGGGGTCCTAGAAGAAACACCCCGAAGCAAACCCTCCAAACCCCGACCCACTTTTGTCCTGAGACCAAGAGTTCCGATTCCTGTCATCAAGTAAGGAGACGATGACTGCAAAAGCTCCTTTGGAAACCTTGCAAAACCGGTATTATGTAGGAACTGTACAATACCTTCTTCACCTTTGAAGCATACACATATCACATATCCGAGAAGAACCCAACAGACCCCCACAGAGAACAAAAAGTCGACCCTGAAAGTTTAAGAAGACAGAAAGCCCTAGAACCCTCTAGTTATCAATACCATGTTGGGGGTTCTTTACTACTAGTATAACATGCACCCGAAACCCTATTCTAGTTATTAAGGCCCCTAAATTAAAACCCCCCATAGTACCCCTTATAGTAACCCCTATAGGACCCTTTTAGGAAGCCTAAATTACAGACTCGGCATTTCCCGGGAGGCCCCGGCCGCCTTTGCCCGGAGAGGCCCCGCTGCGCATCGTGGCCGCCGACCCGTGGCTCGGCTTTAGGCAAAAAAAGCACAGAGGTTTGGTTTGGGGTTTAGGGGTTTAGGGTTTAGGGTTGAGAGGTTTATAGAAATTGTATAGGGTTTGGGTCCGGGGTTTTGACCGAAAGTTTTGACCGAAACGTTTAGACCGAAACGTTTGCTTTTGATCATTTGTGCGGGCCGGTCTGGCTGGGCTGGGGTCAAGAAATGTGTTGGGTTTTTCGCG